>CAJGYO010000096.1:0-193219 GCA_904845875.1 Miscanthus lutarioriparius
TCATTTTGGATAAACCCGATGGTACTCCTAGGTGACGAGGGTCAAGTGGAAGCTCGTTTCATCCGTTTGGAGGTAGTGCTAACGTTGACGCAAGATAGATGCACGGTTTGCGGCTTAACGTACCATAGGGTCGAAATCAATTTGGAGGCATGCACCCAATGGAACTCCTAGGTGACGAGGGTCAAGTGGAAGCTCGTTTCGGTCCATTTGGAGATAGTGTTAGTGTTGGTGCAAGATAGTTTGCGGATTGCCCCGAAACTTACCATAGGCTCAGAAATCATTTTGGATAAACCCGATGGAACTCCTAGGTGACGTGGGTCATGTGGAACCTCGTTTCGATCCGTTTGGAGATAGTGTTAGTGTTGGTGCAAGATAGTTGCACGGTTTGCACCGAATGTACCATAGGCTCGGAAATAGTTTTGGATGCACGAGATGGAACTCCTTGGTGACGTGGGTCATGTGGAACCTAGTTTCAATCCATTTGGAGATAGTGTTAGTGTTGGTGCAAGATAGGTGCACGGTTTTGCGCCCAAACGTATCCATAGGCTCAAAAATCATTTTGGACGCACCCAGTGGTACTCCTAGGTGACGAGGGTCAAATGGAAGCTCGTTTCGGTCCGTTTGGAGATAGTGCTAACGTTGACGCAAGATAGATGCACGGTTTGCGGCGAACGTACCATAGGCTCGGAAATCATTTTGGACGCACTTGATGGAACTCCTAGGTGACGAGGGTCATGTGGAACCTCGTTTCGATCCGTTTGGAGATAGTGTTAGTGTTGGTGCAAGATAGGTGCACGGTTTGCGCCGAACGTACCATAGGCTCAAAAATTGTTTTGGACGCACCCGATGGAACTCCTAGGTGACGTGGGTCTTGTGGAATCTCGTTTCGGTCCATTTGGAGACAGTGTTAGTGTCGGTGCAAGATCCGTGCACGGTTTGCGCCACACGTACCATTGGCTCATAAATTGTTTTGGACGCAGCCGATGGTACTCCTAGGTGATGAGGCTCATGTGGAATATCTCATTTCAGTCAATTTGGAGATAGTGCTAATCTTGACGCAAGATAGGTGCCCGGTTTGTGCCGAACGTACCATAGGCTCGGAAATCATTTTGGATGCACCCGATGGAACTGCTAGGTGACGTGGGTCATGTGGAACCTCGTTTTGATCCGTTTGGAGATAGTGTTAGTGTTGGTGCAAGATAGGTGCACGGTTTGCGCCGAACGTACCATAGGCTCGGAAATCATTTTGGATGCACCCGATGGAACTCCTAGGTGACGTGGGTCATGTGGAACCTCGTTTCGATCCGTTTGGAGATAGTGTTAGTGTTGGTGCAAGATAGTTGCACGGTTTGCGCCGAATGTACCATAGGCTCGGAAATAGTTTTGGATGCACCCGATGGAACTCCTAGGTGACGTGGGTCATGTGGAACCTAGTTTCAATCCGTTTGGAGATAGTGTTAGTGTTGGTGCAAGATAGGTGCACGGTTTGCGCCAGAACGTACCATAGGCTCAAAAATCATTTTGGACGCACCCGGATGGTACTCCTAGGTGACGAGGGTCATGTGGAAGCTCGTTTCGATCCGTTTGGAGATAGTGTTAACGTTGGCGCAAGATAGATGCACGGTTTGCGCCGAACGTACCATAGGCTCAGAAATCATTTTGGATGCACCCGATGGAACTCCTAGGTGACGTGGGTCATGTGGAACCTCGTTTCGATCCATTTGGAGATAGTGTTAGTGTTGGTGCAAGATAGGTGCACGGTTTTGCGCCGAACGTACCATAGGCTCAAAATCGTTTTGGATGCACCCGATGGAACTCCTAGGTGACGAGGGTCATGTGGAATCTCGTTTCGTCCATTTGGAGATAGTGTTAGTGTTGGTGCAAGATAGGTGCACGGTTTGCGCCGAACGCATAGGCTCATAGGGCTCAAAATCATTTTGGATGCACCCGATGGTACTCCTAGGTGACGAGGGTCATGTGGAAGCTCATTTGGTCCAATTTGGAGATAGTGTTAATGTTGACGCAAGATAGATGCACGGTTTGAGATAGTGTTAGTGTTTAACGTACCATAGGCTCGAAAATCATTTTGGATGCACCCGATGGAACTCCTAGGTGACGTGGGTCATGTGGAACCTCGTTTCGATCCGTTTGGAGACAGTGTTAGTGTTGGTGCAAGATAGGTGCACGGTTTGCGCCGAACGCACTCATAGGCTCAAAATCATTTTGGACGCACCCGATGGAACTCCTAGGTGACGAGGGTCATGTGGAAGCTCGTTTCGGTCCGTTTGGAGATAGTGTTAGTGTTGGTGCAAGATAGATGCACGGTTTTGCTTAACGTACCATAGGCTCATAAATCATTTTGGATGCACCTGATGAACTCCTAGGTGACGAGGGTCATGTGGAAGCTCGTTTTGATCCGCATTTGGAAGATAGTGTGCAAGTGTGACGTGGGTCATGTGCAAGATAGGTGCACGGTTTGCGCCAAACGTACCATAGGCTCGTAAATCGCTTTTGGATGCACCCGATGGAACTCCTAGGTGACGGGTCATGTGGAACCTCGTTTCGATCCAATTTGGAGATAGTGTTAGTGTTGGTGCAAGATAGGTGCACGGTTTTGCGCCCGAACGTACCATAGGCTCAAAATCATTTTGGATGCACCCGATGGAACTCCTAGATGACGTGGGTCATGTGGAACCTCGTTTTGATCCGTTTGGAGATAGTGTTAGTTTTGGTGCTATATATGTGCACGGTTTGCGCCCAACGTACCATAGGCTCAGAAATCGTTTTGGATGCACCCGATGGAACTCCTAGGTGACGAGGGTCATGGGAACCTCGTTTCGATCCGTTTGGAGATAGTGTTAGTGTTGGTGCAAGATAGGTGCACGGTTTGCGCGTAACGTACCATAGGCTCAAAATCATTTTTGGATGCACCCGATGGAACTCCTAGGTGACGTGGGTCATGTGGAACCTTGTTTTGATCCGTTTGGAGATAGTGTTAGTGTTGGTGCAAGATAGGTGCACGGTTTGCGCATAACGTACCATAGGCTCAAAAATCATTTTTTTGGCACCCGATGGAACTCCTAGGTGACGAGGGTCATGTGGAAGCTCGTTTTGATCCATTTGGAGATAGTGTTAGTGTTAGTGTTAGTAAAAGATAGCAAGATAGGTGCACGGTTTTTTGCGTAACGTACCATAGGCTCGTGGAAAATCATTTTGGATGCACCCGATGGAACTCCTAGGTGACGTGGGTCATGTGGAACCTCGTTTTGATCCGTTTGGAGATAGTGTTAACGCTGACGCAAGATGGTGCACGGCAAGATAGGTGAAATCATTTTTGCATGGGTTTTCCTAGGTGACGTGGGTCATGTGGAATTGATCCCATTTAGGCTCAAAATCATTTTTGGACGCACCCGATGCAACTCCTAGGTGATGGGTCATGTGGAACCTCGTTTAGATCTGTGTGGAGGAAGTGTTAGTGTTGGTGTAAGATAGGTGCACGGTTTGCGCCAAACGTACCATAGGCTCAGAAATTGTTTTGGATGCACCTGATGGAACTCCTAGGTGACGTGGGTCATGTGGAAGCTCATTTCGGTCCGTTTGGAGGTAGTGCTAACGTTGACGCAAGATAGATGCACGGTTTGTGGCGAACGTACCATAGGGTCAGAAATCAATTTGGAGGCACCCAATGGAACTCCTAGGTGACGAGGGTCAAGTGGAAGCTCGTTTCGGTCCATTTGGAGATAGTGTTAGTGTTGGTGCAAGATAGGTGCACGGTTTGCCCCGAACGTACCATAGGCTCATAAATCATTTTGGATAAACCCGATGGAACTCCTAGGTGACGTGGGTCATGTGGAACCTCGTTTCGATCCGTTTGGAGATAGTGTTAGTGTTGGTGCAAGATAGTTGCACGGTTTGCACCGAATGTACCATAGGCTCGGAAATAGTTTTGGATGCACCAGATGGAACTCCTTGGTGACGTGGGTCATGTGGAACCTAGTTTCAATCCATTTGGAGATAGTGTTAGTGTTGGTGCAAGATAGGTGCACGGTTTGCGCCAGACGTACCATAGGCTCAAAAATCGTTTTGGACGCACCCAGCGGTACTCCTAGGTGACGAGGGTCAAATGGAAGCTCGTTTCGGTCCGTTTGGAGATAGTGCTAACGTTGACGCAAGATAGATGCACGGTTTGCGCCGAACGTAACATAGGCTCGAAAATCATTTTGGATGCACCCGATGGAACACCTAGGTGACGTGGGTCATGTGGAACCTCGTTTCGATCCGTTTGGAGATAGTGTTAGTGTTGGTGCAAGATAGGTGCACGGTTTGCGCCGAACGTACCATAGGCTCAAAAATCGTTTTGGACGCACCCGATGGAACTCCTAGGTGACGTGGGTCTTGTGGAATCTTGTTTCGGTCCATTTGGAGACAGTGTTAGTGTCGGTGCAAGATCGGTGCACGGGTTTTGCGCCACACGAACCATTGGCTCATAAATCATTTGGACGGAACCGATGGTACTCCTAGGTGATGAGGCTCATGTGGAATATCTCATTTCAGTCAATTTGGAGATAGTGCTAATCTTGACGCAAGATAGGTGCCCGGTTTGCGCCGAACGTACCATAGGCTCGGAAATCATTTTGGATGCACCCGATGGAACTCCTAGGTGACGTGGGTCATGTGGAACCTCGCTTTGATCCGTTTGGAGATAATGTTAGTGTTGGTGCAAGATAGGTGCACGGTTTTGCCGAACGTACCATAGGCTCGTAAATCATTTTGGATAACCCGATGGAACTCCTAGGTGACGTGGGTCATGTGGAACCTCGTTTCGATCCATTTGGAGATAGTGTTAGTGTTGGTGCAAGATAGGTGCACGGTTTGCGCCAAATGTACCATAGGCTCGGAAATAGTTTTGGATGCACGAGATGGAACTCCTAGGTGACGTGGGTCATGTGGAACCTAGTTTGATCCGTTTGGAGATAGTGTTAGTGTTGGTGCAAGATAGGTGCACGGTTTATGCCAGACGCGTACCATAGGCTCAAAATCATTTTGGACGCACCCGATGGTACTCCCTAGGTGACGAGGGTCATGTGGAAGCTCGTTTCGTCCGTTTGGAGATAGTGCTAGTGTTGGTGCAAGATAGATGGAACGGTTGGCGCGAACGTACCATAGGCTCGGAAATCATTTTGGATGCACCCGATGGAACTCCTAGGTGACGTGGGTCATGTGGAACCTCGTTTCGATCCATTTGGAGATAGTGTTAGTGTTGGTGCAAGATAGGTGCACGGTTTGCGCCGAACGTACCATAGGCTCTCAAAATCGTTTTGGATGCACCCGATGGAACTCCTAGGTGACGAGGGTCATGTGGAAGCTCTCGTTTCGGTCCGTTTGGAGATAGTGTTAGTGTTGGTGCAAGATAGGTGCACGGTTTGCGCCGAACGTACCATAGGCTCAAAATCATTTTTTTGGACGCACCCGATGGAACTCCTAGGTGACGAGGGTCATGTGGAAGCTCGTTTTCGATCCGTTTGGAGATAGTGCTAACGTTGACGCAAGATAGATGCACGGTTTTGCGCGAACGCACCATAGGCTCAGAAATCGTTTTGGATGCACCCGATGGAACTCCTAGGTGACGAGGGTCAAGTGGAAGCCTCGTTTCGTCCATTTGGAGATAGTGTTAGTGTTGGTGCAAGATAGTTGCACGGTTTTGCCCGAACGCACCATAGGCTCAGAAATCATTTTGGATGCACCCGATGGAACCCTAGGTGACGTGGGTCATGTGGAACCTCGTTTCGATCCGCTTTGGAGATAGTGTTAGTGTTGGTGCAAGATAGGTGCACGGTTTGCGCAACGTACCATAGGCTCAAAATCGTTTTGGATGCACCCGATGGAACTCCTAGGTGACGTGGGTCATGTGGAATCTCTCGTTTCGGTCCATTTGGAGATAGTGTTAGTGTTGGTGCAAGATAGGTGCACGGTTTGCGCCAACGTACCATAGGCTCATAAATCGTTTTTTGGACGCACCCGATGGTACTCCTAGGTGATGAGGGTCATGTGGAATGGAAGCTCTCATTTCAGTCAATTTGGAGATAGTGCTAATGTTTGTGCAAGATAGGTGCACGGTTTGTGCGAACGTACCATAGGTCTCAAAAATCATTTTGGATGCACCCGATGGAACTCCTAGGTGACGTTGGTCATGTGGAACCTCGTTTCGATCCATTTGGAGATAGTGTTAGTGTTGGTGCAAGATAGGTGCACGGTTTGCGTCGAACGTACCATAGGCTCAGAAATCATTTTGGATGCACCGATGGAATACCCTAGGTGATGGGGTCATGTGGAACCTCGTTTTGATCCGCTTGGAGATAGTGTTAGTGTTGGTGCTAGATATGTGCACGGTTTGCGCCGAACGTACCATAGGCTCAGAAATTGTTTTGGATGCACCCGATGGAACTCCTAGGTGACGTGGGTCATGTGGAACCTCGTTTTGATCCATTTGGAGATAGTGTTAGTGTTGGTGCAAGATAGGTGCACGGTTTGCGCCGAACGTACCATAGGCTCAAAAATCGTTTTGGACGCACCCGATGGAACTCCTAGGTGATGAGGGTCAAGTGGAAGCTCGTTTCGGTCCATTTGGAGATAGTGTTAGTGTTGGTGCAAGATAGGTGCACGTTTTGCGCCGAACGTACCATAGGCTCAAAAATAGTTTTGGATGCACGAGATGGAACTCCTCGGTGACGAGGGTCATGTGGAACCTCGTTTCAATCCGTTTGGAGATAGTGTTAGTGTTGGTGCAAGATAGGTGCACGGTTTGCGCCGAACGTACCATAGGCTCAAAAATCATTTTGGACGCACCCGATGGAACTCCTAGGTGACGAGGGTCATGTGGAACCTCGTTTCGATCCGTTTGGAGATAGTGTTAGTGTTGGTGCAAGATAGGTGCACGGTTTGCGCCGAACGTAACATAGGCTCAGAAATCGTTTTGGATGCACTCGATGGATAACCTAGGTGACGCGGGTCATGTGGAACCTCATTTTGATCCGTTTGGAGATAGTGTTAGTGTTGGTGCAAGATAGGTGCACGGTTTGCGCAGAATGTACCATAGGCTCAAAAATCGTTTTGGACGCACCCGATGGAACTCCTAGGTGACGTGGGTCTTGTGGAATCTCGTTTCGGTCCATTTGGAGATAGTGTTAGTGTTGGTGCAAGATAGGTGCACGGTTTTGCGCATTAACGTACCATAGGCTCATAAATCATTTTGGACGCACCCGATGGTACTCCTAGGTGATGAGGGTCATGTGGAATATCTCATTTCGTCAATTTGGAGATAGTGCTAATCTTGACGCAAGATAGGTGCACGGTTTGTGCCGAACGTACCATAGGCTCGGAAATCGTTTTGGATGCACCCGATGGAACTCCTAGGTGACGTGGGTCATGTGGAACCTCGTTTCGATCCATTTGGAGATAGTGTTAGTGTTGGTGCAAGATAGGTGCACGGTTTGCATGCCGAACGTACCATAGGCTCAAAAATCATTTTGGATGCACCCGATGGAACTCCTAGGTGATGAGGGTCATGTGGAATCTCATTTCGATCCATTTGGAGATAGTGTTAGTGTTGGTGCAAGATAGGTGCACGTTTTGCGCACGAACGTACCATAGGCTCAAAATCATTTTGGATGCACCCGATGGAACTCCTAGGTGACGTGGGTCATGTGGAACCTCGTTTGATCCATTTGGAGATAGTGTTAGTGTTGGCGCAAGATAGGTGCACGGTTTGCGCCCGAACGTACCATAGGCTTAGAAATCGTTTTGGATGCACCCGATGGAACTGCTAAGTGACGTGGGTCATGTGGAACCTCGTTTCGATTCGTTTGGAGATAGTGTTAGTGTTGGCGCAAGATAGGTGCACGGTTTGCCCCGAAGGTACCATAGGCTCAGAAATCATTTTGGATGCACCCGATGGAACTCCTAGGTGCTCCTTGGTGACGTGGGTCATGTGGAACCTAGTTTCAATCCGTTTGGAGATAGTGTTAGTGTTGGTGCAAGATAGTTGCACGGTTTGCACCGAATGTACCATAGGCTCGAAAATAGTTTTGGATGCACCAGACGGAACTCCTTGGTGACGTGGGTCATGTGGAACCTAGTTTCAATCCGTTTGGAGATAGTGTTAGTGTTGGTGCAAGATAGGTGCACGGTTTGTTTTGCGCGAACGTACCATAGGCTCAAAAATCATTTTGGACGCACCCGATGGAACTCCTAGGTGACGAGGGTCAAATGCAAGCTCGTTTCGGTCCGTTTCGAGATTATATTAAAGTTGAAGCAAGATAGATGTATGGTTTGCGCCGAACTTACCATAGGCTCGGAAATCGTTTTGGATGCACCAGATGGAACACCTAGGTGACGTGGGTCATGTGGAACCTCGTTTCGATCCATTTGGAGATAGTGTTAGTGTTGGTGCAAGATAGGTGCACGGTTTGCGCCGACGTACCATATAGGCTCAAAAAATCATTTTGGACGCACCGATGGTACTCCTAGGTGATGAGGGTCAAGTGGAAGCTCGTTTCGGTCCGTTTGGAGATAGTGCTAGTGTTGGTGCAAGATAGGTGCACGGTTTGCGCGTAACGTACCATAGGCTCAAAAATCATTTTGGACGCACCCAATGGTACTCCTAGGTGACGAGGGTCAAGTGGAAGCTCGTTTCGTCCGTTTGGAGAGTAGTGCTAACGTTGACGCAAGATAGATGCACGGTTTGCGCTTTAACGTACCATAGGGTCAGAAATCATTTTGGGCACCCAATGGAACTCCTAGGTGACGAGGGTCAAGTGGAAGCTCGTTTCGGTCCATTTGGAGATAGTGTTAGTGTTGGTGCAAGATAGGTGCACGGATTGCCCCGAACGCACCATAGGCTCGAAAATCATTTTGGATGCACCCGATGGAACCCTAGGTGACGTGGGTCATGTGGAACCTCGTTTCGATCCGTTTGGAGAGATAGTGTTAGTGTTGGTGCAAGATAGTTGCACGGTTTGCACCGAATGTACCATAGGCTCGGAAATAGTTTTGGATGCACGAGATGGAACTCCTTGGTGTGACGTGGGGTCATGTGGAACCTCGTTTCAATCCATTTGGAGATAGTGTTAGTGTTGGTGCAAGATAGGTGCACGGTTTTGCGCGCCAGACGTACCATAGGCTCAAAATCATTTTGGACGCACCCGATGGTACTCCTAGGTGACGAGGGTCAAATGGAAGCTCGTTTCGATCCGTTTGAGAGATAGTGTTAGTGTTGACGCAAGATAGATGCACGGTTTGCGCCGAACGTAACATAGGCTCAAAAATCATTTTGGATGCACCCGATGGAAACTCCTAGGTGACGTGGGTCATGTGAAACCTTGTTTTGATCCATTTGGAGATAGTGTTAGTGTTGGTGCAAGATAGGTGCACGGTTTGCGCGCCGAACGTACCATAGGCTCAAAAAAATCGCTTTGGACGCACCCGGTGAACTCCTAGGTGATGAGGGTCTGTGTGGAATCTCGTTTCGGTCCATTTGGAGATAGTGCTAGTGTTGGTGCAAGATAGGTGCACGGTTTGCGCGCGTAACGTACCATAGGCTCAAAAATCATTTTGGACGCACCCGATGGTACTCCTAGGTGATGAGGGTCAAGTGGAAGCTCGTTTTGGTCCATTTGGAGATAGTGCTAACGTTGACGCAAGATAGATGCACGGTTTTGGCGCTTTAACGTACCATAGGGTCGAAATCAATTTTGGAGGCACCCAATGGAACTCCTAGGTGACGAGGGTCATGTGGGACCTCGTTTCGGTCCATTTGGAGATAGTGTTAGTGTTGGTGCAAGATAGGTGCACGGTTTGCGCCAAACGTACCATAGGGCTTAGAAATTGTTTTGGACGCACCGATGGAACTCCTAGGTGATGAGGTCATGTGGAAATCTCATTTCGATCCAATTTGGAGATAGTGCTAATGTTTGTGCAAGATAGGTGCACGTTTTGCGTCGAACGTACCATAGGCTCGGAAATCGTTTTGGATGCACCCGATGGAACTCCTAGGTGACGTGGGTCATGTGGAACCTCGTTTTGATCCGTTTGGAGATAGTGTTAGTGTTGGCGCAAGATAGGTGCGCGGTTTGCCCCGAAGGTACCATAGGCTCAAAAATCATTTTGGATAAACCCGATGGAACTCCTAGGTGACGTGGGTCATGTGGAACCTCGTTTCGATCCGTTTGGAGATAGTGTTAGTGTTGGTGCAAGATAGTTGCACGGTTTGCACCGAACGTACCATAGGCATGGAAATCAGTTTTGGATGCACCGATGGAACTCCTAGGTGATGGGTCATGTGGAACCTAGTTTCAATCCGTTTGGAGATAGTGTTAGTGTTGGTGCAAGATAGTTGCACGGTTTGCAATCGACGTACCATAGGCTGGAAATAGTTTTGGATGCACCAGATGGAACTCCTAGGTGATGGGTCATGTGGAACCTCGTTTCGATCCGTTTGGAGATAGTGTTAGTGTTGGTGCAAGATAGGTGCACGGTTTGCGCCGAACGTACCATAGGCTCAAAAATCATTTTGGACGCACCCAGCGGTACTCCTAGGTGACAAGGGTCAAATGGAAGCTCGTTTCGGTCCATTTCGAGATAGTGCTAACGTTGACGCAAGATAGATGCATGGTTTGCGGCGAACGTACCATAGGCTCAGAAATTGTTTTGGATGCACCCGATGGAACACCTAGGTGACGTGGGTCATGTGGAACCTCGTTTCGATCCGTTTGGAGATAGTGTTAGTCTTGGTGCAAGATAGGTGCACGGTTTGCGCCGAATGTACCATAGGCTCAAAAATCATTTTGGGACGCACCCGATGGTACTCCTAGGTGATGAGGGTCATGTGGAAGCTCTCGTTTCGGTCCGTTTGGAGATAGTGCTAGTGTTGGTGCAAGATAGGTGCACGGTTTGCGTTTAAACGTACCATAGGCTCAAAAATCATTTTGGACGCACCCGATGGAACTCCTAGGTGACGAGGGTCAAATGGAAGCTCGTTTCGGTCCGTTTGGAGATAGTGCTAACGTTGACGCAAGATAGATGCACGGTTTGTGGCGAACGTACCATAGGCTCGGAAATCATTTTTGGAGGCACCCAATGGAACTCCTAGGTGACGAGGGTCAAGTGGAAGCTCGTTTTGGTCCATTTGGAGATAGTGTTAGTGTTGGTGCAAGATAGTTGCACGGTTTTGCCCCGAACGCACCATAGGGCTCAGAAATCATTTTGGATAAGCCCGATGGAACTCCTAGGTGACGTGGGTCATGTGGAACCTCGTTTCGATCCGTTTGGAGATAGTGTTAGTGTTGGTGCAAGATAGGTTGCACGTTTTTGCGTGTTAATGTACCATAGGCTCGGAAATAGTTTTGGATGCATGAGATGGAACTCCTTGGTGACGTGGGTCATGTGGAACCTTGTTTCAATCCGTTTGGAGATAGTGTCAGTGTTGGTGCAAGATAGGTGCACGGTTTGCGCCAGAACGTACCATAGGCTCAAAATCGTTTTGGACCCCGGGTACTCCTAGGTGACGAGGCTCAAATGGAAGCTCGTTTCGGTCCATTTGGAGATAGTGCTAACGTTGACGCAAGATAGATGCACGGTTTGCGCCAAACGTACCATAGGCTCAGAAATCGTTTTGGATGCACCCAATGGAACACCTAGGTGACGTGGGTCATGTGAAACCTTGTTTTGATCCATTTGGAGATAGTGTTAGTGTTGGTGCAAGATAGGTGCACGGTTTGCGCCAGACGTACCATAGGCTCAAAAATCATTTTGGACGAACCCGGTGGTACTCCTAGGTGATGAGGGTCAAGTGGAATCTCGTTTTGGTCCATTTGGAGATAGTGCTAGTGTTGGTGCAAGATAGGTGCACGGTTTGCGGCGAACGTACCATAGGCTCAAAAATCATTTTGGACGCACCCAGCGGTACTCCTAGGTGACGAGGGTCAAGTGGAAGCTCGTTTCGGTCCGTTTGGAGGTAGTGCTAACGTTGACGCAAGATAGATGCACGGTTTGTGGCGAACGTACCATAGGGTCAGAAATCAATTTGGAGGCACCCAATGGAACTCCTAGGTGACGAGGGTCAAGTGGAAGCTCGTTTCGGTCCATTTGGAGATAGTGTTAGTGTTGGTGCAAGATAGTTGCACGGATTGCCCCGAACGTACCATAGGCTCAGAAATCATTTTGGATAAGCCCGATGGAACTCCTAGGTGACGTGGGTCATGTGGAACCTCGTTTCGATCCGTTTGGAGATAGTGTTAGTGTTGGTGCAAGATAGTTGCACGGTTTGCACCGAATGTACCATAGGCTCGGAAATAGTTTTGGATGCACGAGATGGAACTCCTTGGTGACGTGGGTCATGTGGAACCTTGTTTCAATCCGTTTGGAGATAGTGTTAGTGTTGGTGCAAGATAGGTGCACGGTTTTGCGCCAGCGGAACGTACCATAGGCTCCAAAATCATTTTGGACGCACCCGATGGTACTCCTAGGTGACGAGGCTCAAATGGAAGCTCGTTTTCGTCCGTTTGGAGATAGTGCTAGTGTTGGCGCAAGATAGATGCACGGTTTGCTTTTAACGTAACATAGGCTCGAAATCATTTTGGATGCACCCGATGGAACACCTAGGTGACGTGGGTCATGTGGAACCCTGTTTTGATCCGTTTGGAGATAGTGTTAGTGTTGGTGCAAGATAGGTGCACGGGTTTGCGCCAGAACGTACCATAGGCTCAAAAATCATTTTGGACGCACCGATGGTACTCCTAGGTGATGAGGGTCAAGTGGAATCTCGTTTCGGTCGCATTTGGAGATAGTGCTAGTGTTGGCGCAAGATAGGTGCACGGTTTTGCGTAACAACGTACCATAGGCTCAAAATCATTTTGGACGCACCCGATGGTACTCCTAGGTGATGAGGGTCAAGTGGAAGCTCGTTTCGGTCCGTTTGGAGGTAGTGCTAACGTTGACGCAAGATAGATGCACGGTTTGCGGCGAACGTACCATAGGGTCAGAAATCAATTTGGAGGCTCCCAATGGAACTCCTAGGTGACGAGGGTCAAGTGGAAGCTCGTTTCGGTCCATTTGGAGATAGTGTTAGTGTCGGTGCAAGATAGGTGCACACGTTTTGCCAAACGCGTACCGCTGGCTTAGAAATTGTTTTTTGGACGCACCGATGGTACTCCTAGGTGATGAGGCTCATGTGGAATATCTCATTTCAGTCAATTTGGAGATAGTGCTAATCTTGACGCAAGATAGGTGCCCTGTTTGTGCCGAACGTACCATAGGCTCGGAAATCGTTTTGGATGCACCCGATGAAACTGCTAGGTGACGTGGGTCATGTGGAACCTCGTTTTGATCCGTTTGGAGATAGTGTTAGTATTGGCGCAAGATAGGTGCACGGTTTGCCCCAAAGGTACCATAGGCTCGGAAATCATTTTGGATAAACCCGATGGAACTCCTAGGTGACGTGGGACATGTGGAACCTCGTTTCGATCTGTTTGGAGATAGTGTTAGTGTTGGTGCAAGATAGTTGCACGGTTTGCACTGAATGTACCATAGGCATGGAAATAGTTGTGGATGCACCAGATGGAACTCCTTGCTGATGGGTCATGTGGAACCTAGTTTCAATCCGTTTGGAGATTGTGTTAGTGTTGGTGCAAGATAGTTGCACGGTTTGCACTGAATGTACCATAGGCATGGAAATAGTTTTGGATGCACCAGATGGAACTCCTTGCTGATGGGTCATGTGGAACCTAGTTTCAATCCGTTTGGAGATTGTGTTAGTGTTGGTGCAAGATAGGTGCACGGTTTGCGCCAGACGTACCATAGGCTCAAAAATCATTTTGGACGCACCCGGTGGTACTCCTAGGTGACGAGGGTCAAATGGAAGCTTGTTTCGGTCCATTTGGAGATAGTGCTAACGTTGGACGCAAGATAGATGCATGGTTTGGTTTTGCGCCAAACGTAACATAGGCTCGAAATCATTTTGGATGCACCCGATGGAACACCTAGGTGACGTGGGTCATGTGGAACCTCGTTTCGATCCGTTTGGAGATAGTGTTAGTGTTGGTGCAAGATAGGTGCACGGGTTTGGCCGCCAACGTACCATAGGCTCAAAAATCATTTTTGGACGCACCCGATGGAACTCCTAGGTGATGAGGGTCAAGTGGAAGCTCGTTTCGGTCCGTTTGGAGATAGTGCTAGTGTTGGTGCAAGATAGGTGCACGGGTTTGCGCGAACGTACCATAGGCTCAAAAATCATTTTGGACGCACCCGATGGTACTCCTAGGTGACGAGGGTCAAGTGGAAGCTCGTTTTCGTCCATTTTTGGAGATAGTGCTAACGTTGACGCAAGATAGATGCACGGTTTGCGGCGAACGTACCATAGGGTCAGAAATCAATTTGGAGGCACCCAATGGAACTCCTAGGTGACGAGGGTCAAGTGGAAGCTCGTTTCGGTCCATTTGGAGATAGTGTTAGTGTTGGTGCAAGATAGTTGCACGGATTGCCCCGAACGTACCATAGGCTCAGAAATCGTTTTGGATAAGCCCGATGGAACTCCTAGGTGACGTGGGTCATGTGGAACCTCGTTTCGATCCGTTTGGAGATAGTGTTAGTGTTGGTGCAAGATAGTTGCACGGTTTGCACCGAATGTACCATAGGCTCGGAAATAGTTTTGGATGCACGAGATGGAACTCCTTGGTGACGTGGGTCATGTGGAACCTAGTTTCAATCCGTTTGGAGATAGTGTTAGTGTTGGTGCAAGATAGGTGCACGGTTTGCGCCAGACGTACCATAGGCTCAAAAATCATTTTGGACGCACCCAGCGGTACTCCTAGGTGACGAGGCTCAAATGGAAGCTCGTTTCGGTCCGTTTGGAGATAGTGCTAACGTTGACGCAAGATAGATGCACGGTTTGCGCCGAACGTAACATAGGCTCAGAAATCATTTTTGGATGCACCCGATGGAACACCTAGGTGACGTGGGTCATGTGGAACCTTGTTTTGATCCATTTGGAGATAGTGTTAGTGTTGGTGCAAGATAGGTGCACGGTTTGCGCCAGACGTACCATAGGCTTAAAAATCGTTTTGGACGCACCCGGTGGTACTCCTAGGTGATGAGGGTCAACTGGAAGCTCGTTTCGGTCCGTTTGGAGATAGTGCTAGTGTTGGTGCAAGATAGGTGCACGGTTTGCGGCGAACGTACCATAGGCTCAAAAATCATTTTGGACGCACCCAGCGGTACTCCTAGGTGACGAGGGTCAAGTGGAAGCTCGTTTCGGTCCGTTTGGAGGTAGTGCTAACGTTGACGCAAGATAGATGCACGGTTTGTGACGAACGTACCATAGGGTCAGAAATCAAATTGGAGGCGCCCAATGGAACTCCTAGATGACGAGGGTCAAGTGGAAGCTCGTTTCGGTCCATTTGGAGGTAGTGTTAGTGTTGGTGCAAGATAGTTGCACGGATTGCCCCGAACGTACCGTAGGCTCTGAAATCATTTTGGATAAGCCCGATGGAACTCCTAGGTGACGTGGGTCATGTGGAACCTCGTTTCGATCCGTTTGGAGATAGTGTTAGTGTTGGTGCAAGATAGTTGCACGGTTTGCACCGAATGTACCATAGGCTCGGAAATAGTTTTGGATGCACGAGATGGAACTCCTTGGTGACGTGGGTCATGTGGAACCTAGTTTCAATCCGTTTGGAGATAGTGTTAGTGTTAGTGCAAGATAGGTGCACGGTTTGCGCCAGACGTTCCATAGGCTCCAAAATCGTTTTGGACGCACCCAGCGGTACTCCTAGGTGACGAGGCTCAAATGGAAGCTCGTTTCGGTCCGTTCGGAGATAGTGCCAACATTGACGCAAGATAGATGCACGGTTTGTTTGCACGAACGTAACATAGGCTCGAAATCATTTTGGATGCACCCGATGGAACACCTAGGTGACGGGGTCATGTGGAACCTTGTTTTGATCATTTGGAGATAGTGTTAGTGTTGGTGCAAGATAGGTGCACGGTTTTGCGCCGAACGTACCATAGGCTCAAAAAATCGTTTTGGACGCACCGGTGGTACTCCTAGGTGATGAGGGTCAAGTGGAATCTCTCGTTCGGTCCGTTTGGAGATAGTGCTAGTGTTGGCGCAAGATAGATGCACGGGTTTGCGTAACATACCATAGGCTCAAAAATCATTTTGGATAAGCCCGATGGAACTCCTAGGTGACGAGGGTCAAGTGGAAGCTCGTTTCGGTCCGTTTGCAGGTAGTGCTAACGTTGACGCAAGATAGATGCACGGTTTGCGGCGAACGTACCATAGGGTCAGAAATCAATTTGGAGGCTCCCAATGGAACTCCTAGGTGACGAGGGTCAAGTGGAAGCTCGTTTCGGTCCATTTGGAGATAGTGTTAGTGTTGGTGCAAGCAAGGTGCACGGTTTGCGCCAAACGCACCAGGCATGGCTTAGAAATTGTTTTTGGACGCAGCCGATGGTACCCTAGGTGATGAGGGTCATGTGGAATATCTCATTTCAGTCCAATTTGGAGATAGTGCTAATCTTGGTGCAAGATAGGTGCTGTTTATGCGGAGATACCATAGGCTCAAAATCGTTTTTGATGATGGAACTGCTAGGTGACGGGGTCATGTGGAACCTGTTTGATCCGTTTGCACCGTGCAAGAATGTACCATACGTACCTATAGGGAAATCGTTTTGGATGCACCCGATGGAACTCCTAGGTGACGTGGGTCATGTGGAACCTCGTTTTGATCCGCGTTTGGAGATAGTGTTAGTGTTGGTGCAAGATAGGTGCACGGTTTTTTGCCCCGAACGTACCATAGGCTCGGAAATCATTTTGGATGCACCCGATGGAACTCCTAGGTGATGGGTCATGTGGAACCTCGTTTCAATCCGTTTGGAGATAGTGTTAGTGTTGGTGCAAGATAGGTGCACGGTTTGCGCCCAAACGTACCATAGGCTCAAAAATCATTTTGGATGCACCCCGATGGAACTCCTAGGTGACGACGGGGTCATGTGGAAGCTCGTTTTCGATCCATTTGGAGATAGTGTTAGTGTTTGGCAAGATAGATGCACGGGTTTGCGCCGAACGTACCATAGGCTGGAAATCGTTTTGGATGCACCCGATGGAACACCTAGGTGTGATGGGTCATGTGGAACCTCGTTTTCGATCCGTTTGGAGATAGTGTTAGTGTTGGTGCAAGATAGGTGCACGGTTTGCGCCGAACGTACCATAGGCTCAAAATCAGTTTTGGATGCACCCGATGGAACTCCTAGGTGACGTGGGTCATGTGGAACCTCGTTTGGTCCATTTGGAGATAGTGTTAGTGTTGGTGCAAGATAGGTGCACGGTTTGGCGCCCGAACGTACCATAGGCTCAAAAATCATTTTGGACGCACCCATGGAACTCCTAGGTGACGAGGGTCATGTGGAAGCTCGTTTCGGTCCATTTGGAGATAGTGTGCTAACGTTGACGCAAGATAGATGCATGGTTTGGTTTTGCGCGTAACGTACCATAGGCTCAATGAAATCATTTTGGATGCATTTGGAGATGAACACCTAGGTGACGAGGGTCATGTGGAACCTCGTTTCGATCCATTTGGAGATAGTGTTAGTGTTGGTGCAAGATAGGTGCACGGTTTTGCGCCGGAAATCATTTTGAACGTACCATAGGCTCAAAATCATTTTGGACGCACAAGATGGTACTCCTAGGTGATGAGGGTCAAGTGGAAGCTCGTTTCGTTTCGTCCGTTTGGAGATAGTGCTAGTGTTGGTGCAAGATAGGTGCACGGTTTGCGCCGAACGTACCATAGGCTCATAAATTATTTTGGACGCACCCCATGCAACTCCTAGGTGACGTGGGTCATGTGGAACCTCGTTTCATTCCGTTTGGAGATAGTGCTAATGTAGACGCAAGATAGATGCACGGTTTGCGGCGAACGTACCATTAGGTCAGAAATCATTTTGGATGCACCCGATGGAACTCCTAGGTGACGAGGGTCAAGTGGAACCTCGTTTTCGGTCCATTTGGAGATAGTGTTAGTGTTGGTGCAAGATAGGTGCACGGTTTGCGCCAAACGTACCATAGGCTCAGAAATGTTTTGGACGCACCGATGGTACCCTAGGTGATGAGGGTCATGTGGAATATCTCATTTTCGTCCAATTTGGAGATAGTGCTAATGTTGACGCAAGATAGGTGCCCTGTTTGTGCCGAACGTACCATAGGCTCGGAAATCATTTTGGATGCACCCGATGAAACTGCTAGGTGACGTGGGTCATGTGGAACCTCGTTTTGATCCGTTTGGAGATAGTGTTAGTGTTGGCGCAAGATAGGTGCACGTTTTTGCCCCAAACGTACCATAGGCTCAAAATCATTTTGGATAAACCCGATGGAACTCCCTAGGTGACGTGGGTCATGTGGAACCTCGTTTCGATCCGTTTGGAGATAGTGTTAGTGTTGGTGCAAGATAGTTGCACGGTTTGCGCCCGAATGTACCATAGGCATGGAAATAGTTTTGGATGCACCCGATGGAACTCCTAGGTGATGGGTCATGTGGAACCTAGTTTCAATCCGCTTTTGGAGATTAGTGTTAGTGTTGGTGCAAGATAGTTGCACGGTTTGTGCTGAATGTACCATAGGCATGGAAATAGTTGTGGATGCACCAGATGGAACTCCTAGCTGATGGGTCATGTGGAACCTAGTTTCAATCCGTTTGGAGATTGTGTTAGTGTTGGTGCAAGATAGGTGCACGGTTTGCGCCAGACGTACCATAGGCTCAAAAATCATTTTGGACGCACCCAGCGGTACTCCTAGGTGACGAGGGTCAAATGGAAGCTCGTTTCGGTCCATTTGGAGATAGTGCTAACGTTGACGCAAGATAGATGCATGGTTTGCGCCGAACGTAACATAGGCTCCGAAATCGTTTTGGATGCACCCGATGGAACACCTAGGTGACGTGGGTCATGTGGAACCTCGTTTCGATCCGTTTGGAGATAGTGTTAGTGTTGGTGCAAGATAGGTGCACGGTTTGCGCCGAACGTACCATAGGCTCAAAAATCATTTTGGACGCACCCGATGGAACTCCTAGGTGATGAGGGTCAAGTGGAAGCTCGTTTCGGTCCGTTTGGAGATAGTGCTAGTGTTGGTGCAAGATAGGTGCACGGTTTGCGGCGAACGTACCATAGGCTCAAAAATCATTTTGGACGCACCCGATGGTACTCCTAGGTGACGAGGGTCAAGTGGAAGCTCGTTTCGGTCCGTTTGGAGGTAGTGCTAACGTTGACGCAAGATAGATGCACGGTTTGCGGCGAACGTACCATAGGGTCAGAAATCATTTTGGGCGCCCAATGGAACTCCTAGGTGACGAGGGTCAAGTGGAAGCTCGTTTCGGTCCATTTGGAGATAGTGTTAGTGTTGGTGCAAGATAGTTGCACGGATTGCCCCGAACGTACCATAGGCTCAGAAATCATTTTGGATAAGCCCGATGGAACTCCTAGGTGACGTGGGTCATGTGGAACCTCGTTTCGATCCATTTGGAGATAGTGTTAGTGTTGGTGCAAGATAGTTGCACGGTTTGCACCGAATGTACCATAGGCTCGGAAATAGTTTTGGATGCACGAGATGGAACTCCTTGGTGACGTGGGTCATGTGGAACCTAGTTTCAATCCGTTTGGAGATAGTGTTAGTGTTGGTGCAAGATAGGTGCACGGTTTGCGCCAGACGTACCATAGGCTCAAAATCGTTTTGGACGCACCGATGGTACTCCTAGGTGACGAGGCTCAAATGGAAGCTCGTTTCGGTCCGTTTGGAGATAGTGCTAACATTGACGCAAGATAGATGCACGGTTTGCGCCGAACGTAACATAGGCTCAGAATTCATTTTGGATGCACCCGATGGAACACCTAGGTGACGTGGGTCATGTGAAACCTTGTTTTGATCCATTTGGAGATAGTGTTAGTGTTGGTGCAAGATAGGTGCACGGTTTGCGCCAGACGTACCATAGGCTCAAAAATCATTTTGGACGCACCCGGTGGTACTCCTAGGTGATGAGGGTCAAGTGGAAGCTCGTTTCGTCCGTTTGGAGATAGTGCTAGTGTTGGTGCAAGATAGGTGCACACGGTTTGCGCGAACGTACCACCATAGGCTCAAAAATCATTTTGGACGCACCCGATGGGTACTCCTAGGTGACGAGGGTCAAGTGGAGCTCGTTTCGGTCCGTTTGGAGGTAGTGCTAACGTTGACGCAAGATAGATGCACGGTTTGTGCGTGAACGTACCATAGGGTCGAAATCAAATTTTGAGGCACCCAATGGAACTCCTAGGTGACGAGGGTCAAGTGGAAGCTCGTTTCGGTCCATTTGGAGATAGTGTTAGTGTTGGTGCAAGATAGTTGCACGGATTGCCCCGAACGTACCGTAGGCTCTGAAATCATTTTGGATAAGCCCGATGGAACTCCTAGGTGACGTGGGTCATGTGGAACCTCGTTTCGATCCGTTTGGAGATAGTGTTAGTGTTGGTGCAAGATAGTTGCACGGTTTTGCACCGAATGTACCATAGGCTCGGAAATACCATAGGCTTGGAAATAGTTTTGGATGCACGAGATGGAACTCCTTGGTGACGTGGGTCATGTGGAACCTAGTTTCAATCCGTTTGGAGATAGTGTTAGTGTTGGTGCAAGATAGGTGCACGGTTTGCGCCAGACGTACCATAGGCTCAAAATCGTTTTGGACGCACCCAGGTGGTACTCCTAGGTGACGAGGGTCAAATGGAAGCTCGTTTCGGTCCGTTTGGAGATAGTGCTAACGTTGACGCAAGATAGATGCACGGTTTGCGCCAAACGTACCATAGGCTCAGAAATCATTTTGGATGCACCCGATGGAACACCTAGGTGACGTGGGTCATGTGGAACCTTGTTTTGATCCGTTTGGAGATAGTGTTAGTGTTGGTGCAAGATAGGTGCACGGTTTGCGCCAGACGTACCATAGGCTCAAAAATCGTTTTGGACGCACCCGGTGGTACTCCTAGGTGATGAGGGTCAAGTGGAATCTCGTTTCGGTCCGTTTGGAGATAGTGCTAGTGTTGGTGCAAGATAGGTGCACGGTTTGCGGCGAACATACCATAGGCTCAAAAATCATTTTGGACGCACCCAGCGGTACTCCTAGGTGACGAGGGTCAAGTGGAAGCTCGTTTCGGTCCGTTTGGAGGTAGTGCTAACGTTGACGCAAGATAGATGCACGGTTTGGGCGAACGTACCATAGGGTCAGAAATCAATTTGGAGGCACCCAATGGAACTCCTAGGTGACGAGGGTCAAGTGGAAGCTCGTTTCGGTCCATTTGGAGATAGTGTTAGTGTCGGTGCAAGATCCGTGCACGGTTTTCGCCAAACGTACCGTTGGCTTAGAAATTGTTTTGGACGCAGCCGATGGTACTCCTAGGTGATGAGGCTCATGTGGAATATCTCATTTCAGTCAATTTGGAGATAGTGTAATGTTGACGCAAGATAGGTGCCCGGTTTGTGCCGAACGTACCATAGGCTCGGAAATCGTTTTGGATGCACGATGATGGAACTCCTAGGTGACGTGGGGTCATGTGGAACCTCGTTTTGATCCGTTTGGAGATAGTGTTAGTGTTGGTGCAAGATAGGTGCACGGTTTGCCCCAAACGTACCATAGGCTCAAAATCATTTTTGGACGCACCCGATGGAACTCCTAGGTGACGTGGGTCATGTGGAACCTCGTTTCGATCCGTTTGGAGATAGTGTTAGTGTTGGTGCAAGATAGGTGCACGGTTTGCGCCGAACGTACCATAGGCATGGAAATAGTTTTGGATGCACCAGATGGAACTCCCTAGGTGACGTGGGTCATGTGGAACCTCGTTTCAATCCATTTGGAGATAGTGTTAGTGTTGGTGCAAGATAGGTGCACGGTTTGCACCGAACGTACCATAGGCTCAGAAATAGTTTTGGATGCACCCGATGGAACTCCTAGGTGATGGGTCATGTGGAACCTAGTTTCAATCCGTTTGGAGATAGTGTTAGTGTTGGTGCAAGATAGGTGCACGGTTTGCGCCGAACGTACCATAGGCTCAAATCATTTTGGACGCACCGATGGAACTCCTAGGTGTGTGGGGTGTGGAAGCTCGTTTCGGTCCGTTTGGAGATAGTGTTAGTGTTGGTGCAAGATAGGTGCACGGTTTGCGCCGAACGTACCATAGGCTCAAAAATCATTTTGGGCGCACCCGATGGAACTCCTAGGTGACGAGGGGTCATGTGGAAGCTCGTTTCGATCCATTTGGAGATAGTGTTAGTGTTGGTGCAAGATAGATGCACGGTTTGCGCGCGAACGTACCATAGGCTCTCAAAATCATTTTGGATGCACCCGATGGAACTCCTAGGTGACGAGGGTCATGTGGAAGCTCGTTTCGATCCATTTGGAGATAGTGTTAGTGTTGGTGCAAGATAGGTGCACGGTTTGCGCCGAACGTACCATAGGCTCGGAAATCATTTTGGATGCACCCGATGGAACTCCTAGGTGACGTGGGTCATGTGGAACCTCGTTTCGATCCGTTTGGAGATAGTGTTAGTGTTGGTGCAAGATAGGTGCACGGTTTGCGCCAACGGTTACCATAGGCTCAAAAATCATTTTGGACGCACCCGGTGGTACTCCTAGGTGATGAGGGTCAAGTGGAAGCTCGTTTCGGTCCATTTGGAGATAGTGCTAACGTTGACGCAAGATAGATGCACGGTTTGCGCCGAACGTACCATAGGCTCGGAAATCGTTTTGGATGCACCCGATGGAACACCTAGGTGACGTGGGTCATGTGGAACCTCGTTTCGATCCGTTTGGAGATAGTGTTAGTGTTGGTGCAAGATAGGTGCACGGTTTGCGCCAGACGTACCATAGGCTCAAAAATCATTTTGGACGCACCCGGTGGTACTCCTAGGTGATGAGGGTCAAGTGGAAGCTCGTTTCGGTCCGTTTGGAGATAGTGCTAGTGTTGGTGCAAGATAGGTGCACGGTTTTGCGAACGAACCATACCATAGGCTCAAAAATCATTTTGGACGCACCCGACCGGAACTCCTAGGTGACGAGGGTCAAGTGGAAGCTCGTTTCGTCCGTTTGGAGATAGTGCTAACGTTGGACGCAAGATAGATGCACGGTTTGCGCTAACGTACCATAGGCTCAGAAATCATTTTGGACGCACCCAATGGAACTCCTAGGTGACGAGGGTCAAGTGGAAGCTCGTTTCGGTCCATTTGGAGATAGTGTTAGTGTTGGTGCAAGATAGTTGCACGGTTTGCCCCGAACGTACCATAGGCTCAGAAATCATTTTGGATGCACCCGATGGAACTCCTAGGTGACGTGGGTCATGTGGAACCTCGTTTCGATCCATTTGGAGATAGTGTTAGTGTTGGTGCAAGATAGTTGCACGGTTTGCACCGAATGTACCATAGGCTCGGAAATAGTTTTGGATGCACGAGATGGAACTCCTTGGTGACGTGGGTCATGTGGAACCTAGTTTCAATCCGTTTGGAGATAGTGTTAGTGTTGGTGCAAGATAGGTGCACGGTTTGCGCCAGACGTACTACCATAGGCTCAAAAATCATTTTGGACGCACCGATGGTACTCCTAGGTGACGAGGGTCAAATGGAAGCTCGTTTCGTCCGTTTGGAGATAGTGCTAGTGTTGACGCAAGATAGATGCACGATAGTTTTGCTTGCCGAACGTACCATATAGGCTCGGAAATCATTTTGGATGCACCCGATGGAACACCTAGGTGACGTGGGTCATGTGGAACCTGTTTTGATCCGTTTTGGAGATAGTGTTAGTGTTGGTGCAAGATAGGTGCACGGTTTGCGCCGAACGTACCATAGGCTCAAAAATCATTTTGGACGCACCCGATGGTACTCCTAGGTGATGAGGGTCATGTGGAACCTTGTTTCGGTCCGTTTGGAGATAGTGCTAGTGTTGGTGCAAGATAGGAGCACGGTTTGCGGCGAACGTACCATAGGCTCAAAAATCATTTTGGACGCACCCAGTGGTACTCCTAGGTGACGAGGGTCAAGTGGAAGCTCGTTTCGATCCGTTTGGAGGTAGTGCTAACGTTGACGCAAGATAGATGCACGGTTTGTGGCGAACGTACCACAGGGTCAGAAATCAATTTGGAGGCACCCAATGGAACTCCTAGGTGACGAGGGTCAAGCGGAAGCTCGTTTCGGTCCATTTGGAGATAGTGTTAGTGTTGGTGCAAGATAGTTGCACGGATTGCCCCGAACGTACCATAGGCTCAGAAATCATTTTGGATGCACCCGATGGAACTCCTAGGTGACGTGGGTCATGTGGAACCTCGTTTCGATCCGTTTGGAGATAGTGTTAGTGTTGGTGCAAGATAGTTGCACGGTTTGCACCGAATGTACCATAGGCTCGGAAATAGTTTTGGATGCACGAGATGGAACTCCTTGGTGACGTGGGTCATGTGGAACCTTGTTTCAATCCGTTTGGAGATAGTGTTAGTGTTGGTGCAAGATAGGTGCACGGTTTGCGCCAGACGTACCATAGGCTCAAAATCATTTTGGACGCACCCGATGGTACTCCTAGGTGACGTGGGTCATATGGAAGCTCGTTTTGGTCCATTTGGAGATAGTGCCAACGTTGACGCAAGATAGATGCACGGTTTGCGCCGAACGTAACATAGGCTCAGAATTCATTTTGGATGCACCCGATGGAACACCTAGGTGACGTGGGTCATGTGGAACCTTGTTTTGATCCGTTTGGAGATAGTGTTAGTGTTGGTGCAAGATAGGTGCACGGTTTGCGCCAGACGTACCATAGGCTCAAAAATCGTTTTGGACGCACCGGGTGGTACTCCTAGGTGATGAGGGTCAAGTGGAATCTCGTTTCGGTCCGTTTGGAGATAGTGCTAGTGTTGGCGCAAGATAGGTGCACGGTTTGCGGCGAACATACCATAGGCTCAAAAATCATTTTGGACGCACCCAGCGGTACTCCTAGGTGACGAGGGTCAAGTGGAAGCTCGTTTTGGTCCGTTTGCAGGTAGTGCTAACGTTGACGCAAGATAGATGCACGGTTTGCGGCGAACGTACCATAGGGTCAGAAATCAATTTGGAGGCTCCCAATGGAACTCCTAGGTGACGAGGGTCAAGTGGAAGCTCGTTTCGGTCCATTTGGAGATAGTGTTAGTGTCGGTGCAAGATCCGTGCACGGTTTTCGCCAAACGTACCGTTGGCTTAGAAATTGTTTTGGACGCAGCCGATGGTACTCCTAGGTGATGAGGCTCATGTGGAATATCTCATTTCAGTCAATTTGGAGATAGTGCTAATCTTGACGCAAGATAGGTGCCCTGTTTGTGCCGAACGTACCATAGGCTCGGAAATCGTTTTGGATGCACCCGATGAAACTGCTAGGTGACGTGGGTCATGTGGAACCTCGTTTTGATCCGTTTGGAGATAGTGTTAGTATTGGCGCAAGATAGGTGCACGGTTTGCCCCAAAGGTACCATAGGCTCGGAAATCATTTTGGATAAACCCGATGGAACTCCTAGGTGACGTGGGACATGTGGAACCTCGTTTCGATCTGTTTGGAGATAGTGTTAGTGTTGGTGCAAGATAGTTGCACGGTTTGCACTGAATGTACCATAGGCATGGAAATAGTTGTGGATGCACCAGATGGAACTCCTTGGTGACGTGGGTCATGTGGAACCTAGTTTCAATCCGTTTGGAGATAGTGTTAGTGTTGGTGCAAGATAGTTGCACGGTTTGCACTGAATGTACCATAGGCATGGAAATAGTTGTGGATGCACCAGATGGAACTCCTTGCTGATGGGTCATGTGGAACCTAGTTTCAATCCGTTTGGAGATTGTGTTAGTGTTGGTGCAAGATAGGTGCACGGTTTGCGCCAGACGTACCATAGGCTCAAAAATCATTTTGGACGCACCCAGCGGTACTCCTAGGTGACGAGGGTCAAATGGAAGCTCGTTTCGGTCCATTTGGAGATAGTGCTAACGTTGACGCAAGATAGATGCATGGTTTGCGCCGAACGTAACATAGGCTCCGAAATCGTTTTGGATGCACCCGATGGAACACCTAGGTGACGTGGGTCATGTGGAAGCTCGTTTCGATCCGTTTGGAGATAGTGTTAGTGTTGGTGGAAGATAGGTGCACGGTTTGCGCCAGACGTACCATAGGCTCAAAAATCATTTTGGACGCACCCGGTGGTACTCCTAGGTGATGAGGGTCAAGTGGAAGCTCGTTTCGGTCCGTTTGGAGATAGTGCTAGTGTTGGTGCAAGATAGGTGCACGGTTTGCGGCGAACGTACCATAGGCTCAAAAATCATTTTGGACGCACCCAGCGGTACTCCTAGGTGACGAGGGTCAAGTGGAAGCTCGTTTCGGTCCGTTTGCAGGTAGTGCTAACGTTGACGCAAGATAGATGCACGGTTTGCGGCGAACGTACCATAGGGTCAGAAATCAAATTGGAGGCGCCCAATGGAACTCCTAGCTGACGAGGGTCAAGTGGAAGCTCGTTTCGGTCCATTTGGAGATAGTGTTAGTGTTGGTGCAAGATAGTTGCACGGATTGCCCCGAACGCACATATAGGCTCGTAAATCATTTTGGATAAGCCCGATGGAACTCCTAGGTGACGTGGGTCATGTGGAACCTCGTTTCGATCCGTTTGGAGATAGTGTTAGTGTTGGTGCAAGATAGTTGCACGGTTTGCACCGAATGTACCATAGGCTCGGAAATAGTTTTGGATGCACGAGATGGAACTCCTTGGTGACGTGGGTCATGTGGAACCTAGTTTCAATCCGTTTGGAGATAGTGTTAGTGTTAGTGCAAGATAGGTGCACGGTTTGCGCCAGACGTTCCATAGGCTCCAAAATCGTTTTGGACGCACCCAGCGGTACTCCTAGGTGACGAGGCTCAAATGGAAGCTCGTTTCGGTCCGTTCGGAGATAGTGCCAACATTGACGCAAGATAGATGCACGGTTTGCGCCGAACGTAACATAGGCTCAGAATTCATTTTGGATGCACCCGATGGAACACCTAGGTGACGTGGGTCTTGTGGAACCTTGTTTTGATCCGGTTGGAGATAGTGTTAGTGTTGGTGGAAGATAGGTGCACGGTTTGCGCCAGACGTACCATAGGCTCAAAAATCATTTTGGACGCACCCGGTGGTACTCCTAGGTGATGAGGGTCAAGTGGAAGCTCGTTTCGGTCCGTTTGGAGATAGTGCTAGTGTTGGTGCAAGATAGGTGCACGGTTTGCGGCGAACGTACCATAGGCTCAAAAATCATTTTGGACGCACCCGATGGTACTCCTAGGTGACGAGGGTCAAGTGGAAGCTCGTTTCGGTCCGTTTGGAGGTAGTGCTAACGTTGACGCAAGATAGATGCACGGTTTGCGGCGAACGTACCATAGGGTCAGAAATCAAATTGGAGGCGCCCAATGGAACTCCTAGGTGACGAGGGTCAAGTGGAAGCTCGTTTCGGTCCATTTGGAGATAGTGTTAGTGTTGGTGCAAGATAGTTGCACGGATTGCCCCGAACGTACCGTAGGCTCAGAAATCATTTTGGATAAGCCCGATGGAACTCCTAGGTGACGTGGGTCATGTGGAACCTCGTTTCGATCCGTTTGGAGATAGTGTTAGTGTTGGTGCAAGATAGTTGCACGGTTTGCACCGAATGTACCATAGGCTCGGAAATAGTTTTGGATGCACGAGATGGAACTCCTTGGTGACGTGGGTCATGTGGAACCTAGTTTCAATCCGTTTGGAGATAGTGTTAGTGTTAGTGCAAGATAGGTGCACGGTTTGCGCCAGACGTTCCATAGGCTCCAAAATCGTTTTGGACGCACCCAGCGGTACTCCTAGGTGACGAGGCTCAAATGGAAGCTCGTTTCGGTCCGTTCGGAGATAGTGCCAACATTGACGCAAGATAGATGCACGGTTTGCGCCGAACGTAACATAGGCTCAGAATTCATTTTGGATGCACCCGATGGAACACCTAGGTGACGTGGGTCATGTGGAACCTTGTTTTGATCCGGTTGGAGATAGTGTTAGTGTTGGTGCAAGATAGGTGCACGGTTTGCGCCAGACGTACCATAGGCTGAAAAATCATTTTGGACGCACCGGGTGGTACTCCTAGGTGATGAGGGTCAAGTGGAATCTCGTTTCGGTCCGTTTGGAGATAGTGCTAGTGTTGGCGCAAGATAGGTGCACGGTTTGCGGCGAACATACCATAGGCTCAAAAATCATTTTGGACGCACCCAGCGGTACTCCTAGGTGACGAGGGTCAAGTGGAAGCTCGTTTTGGTCCGTTTGCAGGTAGTGCTAACGTTGACGCAAGATAGATGCACGGTTTGCGGCGAACGTACCATAGGGTCAGAAATCAATTTGGAGGCTCCCAATGGAACTCCTAGGTGACGAGGGTCAAGTGGAAGCTCGTTTCGGTCCATTTGGAGATAGTGTTAGTGTCGGTGCAAGATCCGTGCACGGTTTTCGCCAAACGTACCGTTGGCTTAGAAATTGTTTTGGACGCAGCCGATGGTACTCCTAGGTGATGAGGCTCATGTGGAATATCTCATTTCAGTCAATTTGGAGATAGTGCTAATCTTGACGCAAGATAGGTGCCCTGTTTGTGCCGAACGTACCATAGGCTCGGAAATCGTTTTGGATGCACCCGATGAAACTGCTAGGTGACGTGGGTCATGTGGAACCTCGTTTTGATCCGTTTGGAGATAGTGTTAGTATTGGCGCAAGATAGGTGCACGGTTTGCCCCAAAGGTACCATAGGCTCGGAAATCATTTTGGATAAACCCGATGGAACTCCTAGGTGACGTGGGTCATGTGGAACCTCGTTTCGATCTGTTTGGAGATAGTGTTAGTGTTGGTGCAAGATAGTTGCACGGTTTGCACTGAATGTACCATAGGCATGGAAATAGTTGTGGATGCACCAGATGGAACTCCTTGCTGATGGGTCATGTGGAACCTAGTTTCAATCCGTTTGGAGATTGTGTTAGTGTTGGTGCAAGATAGTTGCACGGTTTGCACTGAATGTACCATAGGCATGGAAATAGTTGTGGATGCACCAGATGGAACTCCTTGCTGATGGGTCATGTGGAACCTAGTTTCAATCCATTTGGAGATTGTGTTAGTGTTGGTGCAAGATAGGTGTGCGGTTTGTTTGCTTTTAACGTACCATAGGCTCAAAAATCATTTTGGACGCACCGATGGTACTCCTAGGTGACGAGGGTCAAATGGAAGCTTGTTTCGGTTCATTTGGAGATAGTGCTAACGTTGACGCAAGATAGATGCATGGTTTGCGCCGACCGTAACATAGGCTCCGAAATCATTTTGGATGCACCCGATGGAACACCTAGGTGACGTGGGTCATGTGGAACCTCGTTTCGATCCGTTTGGAGATAGTGTTAGTGTTGGTGCAAGATAGGTGCACGGTTTGCGCCGAACGTACCATAGGCTCAAAAATCATTTTGGACGCACCCGGTGGTACTCCTAGGTGATGAGGGTCAAGTGGAAGCTCGTTTCGTCCGTTTGGAGATAGATAGTGTAGTGTTGGTGCAAGATAGGTGCACGGTTTATGCGAACGTACCATAGGCTCAAAAATCATTTTGGACGCACCAATGGTACTCCTAGGTGACGAGGGTCAAGTGGAAGCTCTCGTTTCGGTCCGTTTGGAGAGGTAGTGCTAACGTTGACGCAAGATAGATGCACGGTTTTGCGCTTAACGTACCATAGGGTCGAAATCATTTTGGAGGCGCCCAATGGAACTCCTAGGTGACGTGGGTCAAGTGGAAGCTCGTTTCGGTCCATTTGGAGATAGTGTTAGTGTTGGGGCAAGATAGTTGCACGGTTTGCCCCGAACGTACCGTAGGCTCAGAAATCATTTTGGATAAGCCCGATGGAACTCCTAGGTGACGTGGGTCATGTGGAACCTCGTTTCGATCCGTTTGGAGATAGTGTTAGTGTTGGTGCAAGATAGTTGCACGGTTTGCACCGAATGTACCATAGGCTCGGAAATAGTTTTGGATGCACGAGATGGAACTCCTTGGTGACGTGGGTCATGTGGAACCTAGTTTCAATCCGTTTGGAGATAGTGTTAGTGTTGGTGCAAGATAGGTGCGGTTTGCGCCAGAACGCTCCATAGGCTCAAAAATCGTTTTGGACGCACCCGATGGTACTCCTAGGTGACGAGGGTCAAATGGAAGCTCGTTTCGTCCGTTTGGAGATAGTGATAGTGTTAACGTTGACGCAAGATAGATGCACGGTTTGCGCTGCGAACGTAACATAGGCTCAGAAATCATTTTGGATGCACCCGATGGAACACCTAGGTGACGTGGGTCATGTGGAACCTTGTTTTGATCCGTTTGGAGATAGTGTTAGTGTTGGTGCAAGATAGGTGCACGGTTTGCGCCAGACGTACCATAGGCTCAAAAATCGTTTTGGACGCACCCGGTGGTACTCCTAGGTGATGAGGGTCATGTGTGGAAAGCTCTCGTTTCGGTCCGTTTGGAGATAGTGCTAGTGTTGGTGCAAGATAGGTGCACGGTTTTATGCCATAACGTACCATAGGCTCAAAATCATTTTGGACGCACCCGATGGTACTCCTAGGTGACGAGGGTCAAGTGGAAGCTCGTTTCGGTCCGTTTGGAGGTAGTGCTAACGTTGACGCAAGATAGATGCACGGTTTGCGGGCGAACGTACCATAGGGTCAGAAATCAATTTGGAGGCTCCCAATGGAACTCCTAGGTGACGAGGGTCAAGTGGAAGCTCGTTTCGGTCCATTTGGAGATAGTGTTAGTGTCGGTGCAAGATCCGTGCACGGTTTTCGCCAAACGTACCGTTGGCTTAGAAATTGTTTTGGACGCAGCCGATGGTACTCCTAGGTGATGAGGCTCATGTGGAATATCTCATTTCAGTCAATTTGGAGATAGTGCTAATCTTGACGCAAGATAGGTGCCCGGTTTGTGCCGAACGTACCATAGGCTCGGAAATCGTTTTGGATGCACCCGATGGAACTGCTAGGTGACGTGGGTCATGTGGAACCTCGTTTTGATCCGTTTGGAGATAGTGTTAGTATTGGCGCAAGATAGGTGCACGGTTTGCCCCGAAGGTACCATAGGCTCGGAAATCATTTTGGATGAACCCGATGGAACTCCTAGGTGACGTGGGTCATGTGGAACCTCGTTTCGATCTGTTTGGAGATAGTGTTAGTGTTGGTGCAAGATAGTTGCACGGTTTGCACTGAATGTACCATAGGCTTGGAAATAGTTTTGGATGCACGAGATGGAACTCCTTGGTGACGTGGGTCATGTGGAACCTAGTTTCAATCCGTTTGGAGATAGTGTTAGTGTTGGTGCAAGATAGGTGCACGGTTTGCGCCAGACGTACCATAGGCTGAAAAATCGTTTTGGACGCACCGGGTGGTACTCCTAGGTGATGAGGGTCAAGTGGAATCTCGTTTCGGTCCGTTTGGAGATAGTGCTAGTGTTGGTGCAAGATAGGTGCACGGTTTGCGGCGAACATACCATAGGCTCAAAAATCATTTTGGACGCACCCAGTGGTACTCCTAGGTGACGAGGGTCAAGTGGAAGCTTCGTTTCGATCCGTTTTGAGAGTAGTGCTAACGTTGACGCAAGATAGATGCACGGTTTGCGATTTAACGTACCATAGGGTCAGAAATCAATTTGGAGGCTCCCAATGGAACTCCTAGGTGACGAGGGTCAAGTGGAAGCTCGTTTCGGTCCATTTGGAGATAGTGTTAGTGTCGGTGCAAGATCCGTGCACGGTTTTCGCCACACGTACCGTTGGCTTAGAAATTGTTTTGGACGCAGCCGATGGTACTCCTAGGTGATGAGGCTCATGTGGAATATCTCATTTCATTCAATTTGGAGATAGTGCTAATCTTGACGCAAGATAGGTGCCCGGTTTGTGCCGAACGTACCATAGGCTCGGAAATCGTTTTGGATGCACCCGATGGAACTGCTAGGTGACGTGGGTCATGTGGAACCTCGTTTTGATCCGTTTGGAGATAGTGTTAGTATTGGCGCCAGATAGGTGCACGGTTTGCCCCGAAGGTACCATAGGCTCGGAAATCATTTTGGATGAACCCGATGGAACTCCTAGGTGACGTGGGTCATGTGGAACCTCGTTTCGATCTGTTTGGAGATAGTGTTAGTGTTGGTGCAAGATAGTTGCACGGTTTGCACTGAATGTACCATAGGCTTGGAAATAGTTTTGGATGCACGAGATGGAACTCCTTGGTGACGTGGGTCATGTGGAACCTAGTTTCAATCCGTTTGGAGATAGTGTTAGTGTTGGTGCAAGATAGGTGCACGGTTTGCGCCAGACGTTCCATAGGCTCAAAAATCGTTTTGGACGCACCCAGCGGTACTCCTAGGTGACGAGGCTCAAATGGAAGCTCGTTTCGGTCCATTTGGATATAGTGCTAACGTTGACGCAAGATAGATGCACGGTTTGCGCCGAACGTAACATAGGCTCAGAATTCATTTTGGATGCACCCGATGGAACACCTAGGTGACGTGGGTCATGTGGAACCTCGTTTTGATCCGTTTGGAGATAGTGTTAGTATTGGCGCAAGATAGGTGCACGGTTTGCCCCAAAGGTACCATAGGCTCTAAAATCGTTTTGGACGCACCCGGTGGTACTCTAGGTGACGTGGGTCATGTGGAACCTCGTTTCGATCTGTTTGGATATAGTGTTAGTGTTGACACAAGATAGGTGCACGAACATACCATAGTCTGAAATTGTTTTGGATGCATAGGAACTTTGATAGTAGGGGAGTGCCCGATCTTTCGGTGAGTGGAGATAATTTCGATCTGGTGGAAGTAGACCTCACGATCCGACTCACGACGAGAGCTAACCCAAGCGCCAATGCAATCGCTGAACCAACTCCCGATGGTTACCAACTCGCCAAAAGCGAGATCAGCCTGATCACGAAGATCGCTTCTGCACGCAATCGAAAAACGAACAAGAAAAAGACGCGAGCAATCACAATTATCGTCAAGGTGAGAGTTCGAATCACACAAAGACGGGCGCGGAATTGCCGTGTTCGAGAGTAGCTAAAGCTAGATGTAAAACAAAACTCGAGTTGTAAACAAAAGGGACTCCGACTAAATAAAGGGGGCGCAGCCCCTGGAGTCCAGATCGACGGCAGGAGGGGGGGGCGCCACCAGGGGAAAGGCGGCGGCTCCCAGCCCTAGGCGCCCCACCTGGGCTGCCCTGTTGGGCCCTCTTCTTATTCCGCTGGCCCTTCGCTCCTTAACAGCATGATGAAGTTTAATTCTCTCAAGACGGGCCCGAGTGATTGGCCCTAGATGATCAACTGGAGGCGCCTGAGGTGCTGCTGGTGTAGATGTACTGTGGTGTCCTCATCATCCTCCCTTCTTGAATTGAAGTCGCCCTCGACGGCAACTCCTCATCTTCGCCCGCATAAGGTTTCAAATCTGCAACATTAAAACTCGTGGAAACACCAAACTCCGCAGGCAGGTCAAGGATGTAAGCATTATCATTAATCTTGGTTAGTACTTTAAAAGGACCAGCAGCACGTGGCATCAATTTAGAACGACGTAAAGTAGGAAAACGATCCTTTCTTAAATGCAACCAAACCAGATCACCCGGTTCAAAAGTAACATGTTTTCTCCCTTTACTACCCCCGCAACCTGATATTTAGCATTAGCAGTAGCAATGTTTTGTTTAGTTTGTTCATGCAAGCTAATCATTTGATCAATATGTGCAGCGGCATCTATGTGTGGAGCGCCCTCAGCATCAAGAGCAAACAAATCAATGGGCGCCGAGGAATATAACCATAAACAATCTGAAAGGGACACATTTTTGTAGAAGAATGCGTTGCATGATTATAAGCAAACTCAACATGAGGCAAGCAATCCTCCCAACGCTTCAAGTTTTTATCTAAAACAGCCCTAAGCATGGTTGACAAAGTTCGATTAACCACCTCAGTTTGCCCATCAGTCCGAGGGTGACAAGTAGTGCTAAACAGCAATTTAGTTCCCATTTTTTCCACAAAGTGATCTCCAAAATGACTGAGAAACTTAGCATCACGATCAGAGACTATTGTATTTGGAATACCATGCAAACGAATAATCTCTTTAAAGAACAATTCAGCAATATTGCTAGCATCATCAGTCTTATGACAAGGTATAAAATGAGCCATTTTGGAGAAACGATCAACAACCACAAAAATACTGTCCCTCCCCTTCTTAGTTCGAGGCAATCCCAAAACAAAGTCCATAGAAATATCAAGCCAAGGGGAAGTAGGAACAGGCAAAGGCATGTACAAACCATGGTTGTTCAATCGTGACTTAGCTTCGCAAGTATTGCAACGTGCAACAAGGCGCCAACATCAGCGCCGCATCCGGGGCCAAAAGAAATGAGCAGCTAGCACCTCATGCGCCTTGTAGACGCCTAAAGTGCCCCATGAGACCGCCCCATGCGCGCTTCTCTGAACAACAAACGATTTAACCGAAGCTAGCTGGAACACACAGCTTGTTAGCGCTAAACAGAAACCGCTCTGTATGTGAAATTTGCCCCATGGTTTGCCATGAATACAATGGGCAAAAGCATCTTTAAAATCAGCATCATCCACATATTGATCCTTCACAGTTTGCAGGCCAAAAATTTTAAAATCTAACTGTGATAGCATGGTATAGCGACGAGACAAAGCATCAGCAATAACATTTTCTTTCCCGCTCTTGTGTTTAATAATGTAAGGAAAAGACTCAATGAATTCTACCCATTTAGCATGACGACGGTTCAGGTTTGTTTGGGTACGAATATGTTTTAAAGCCTCATGATCGTAATGAATTATAAACTCGCGATGCCAAAGGTAGTGCTGCCAAGTATGCAAAGTGCGCACTAAAGCATAAAGCTCCTTATCATAAGTAGAATAATTCAAGCTAGCACCACTTAATTTCTCGCTAAAATAGGCAACAGGTTTTCCTTCTTGTAACAAAACAGCACCTAGCCCAATACCGCTAGCATCACATTCAAGCTCAAACACTTTAGTAAAATCAGGCAACTGCAAGAGAGGAGAATTGGTTAACTTATCTTTCAAGGTGCTGAACGCAACCTCTTGCGTAATCACTCCAAGCAAAGGGGACATCCTTCTTTGTAAGCTCATGTAGAGGCGCCTGCAATGGAGCTAAAATCACTAACAAAACCTGCGGTAGAAACCTGCAAGGCCAAGAAAACTTCAATTTGTGTGACCGTCGTCGGTGTAGGCCACGCCTCGAATGGCATCGATCTTGCTGCTATCCACCTCAATGCCCTGTGGAGTAACAACATAGCCAAGAAACGAGACTCGTTGTAGTGCAAAACATGCATTTTTCGATGTTAGCAAATAAATTGGCCGCGACGTTAACGCATCAAAAAAAAACAGCACGTAAATGGTCTAAATGCTCTTCCATAGACTTGCTGTAAATAAGGATATCATCAAAATAGACAACTACAAACAATCCTATGAAGGGCCTCGTAACTTCATTCATCAAACGCATAAAAGTGCTGGGAGCATTCACAAACCAAACGGCATAACCAACCATTCATATAACCCAAATTTCGTTTTAAAAGCCGTTTCCATTCATCACCTAATTTCATGCGAATCTGATGGTAGCCACTACGCAAATCAATCTTAGTAAAAATAATGGCACCACTAAGCTCATCTAGCATATCATCAAGGCGTGGTATAGGATATCGGTAGCGTAATGGTAATGTTATTAATAGCACGATACCACACACACATACGCCAAGAGCCATCTTTCTTTGGAACAAGTAACACAGAATGAGCAAGGGCTAAGAGACTCACTTAATATAACCCTTGTCAAGCAACGCCTCAGACTGCCGCCGGATCTCCTTTGTCTCATCCGGATTTGTACCATGCACGGGCGCGGTTCGGGAGTCAGGCGCCGAATGATGTCGATCTGGTGCTCAATGCCACGAAGTGGTGGAAGGCCTGGTGGCAAATCTTTTGAAAGACATCAGCGATTCTCGCAAAATGTTAGCAACAAGCAGGGGAATATCCAAAGACGGTGTATCATCAAGGGAAACGAGCACACGAGAGCATATAAGGGCATAGCATGGGAAAGTAGCATCGTAACTTATCAAAATCAGCTCGTAGCAAGCAAAACAGGAGCATTTAACTTGATTTCAGAATTAACAGAGGTCGATGGTGCAAGTTGTTTAGCAGCTTTAGCAGCTCGAGCAAGATCATCTTTAAGAATTTGTTCAAGTGTCATTGGATGTATAATTATTTTTTGACCCTTAAACATGAGAGAATAGTGATTGAACGACCATGATGCAAGCTATCAAGATTATATTGCCAAGGTCGCCCAAGTAACAGAGAGCATACTTCCATGGGAATAACATCACAATCGACAAAATCGAATAAGCACCCATGGAGAAAGGAACACGGACCGAACGAGTAATTTTAGTTTCCCACCATCATTAAGCCATTGAATGTGATATGGATGTGGATGCTTACGAGTGGGTAAAGACAACTTGTCAACCAGCGCACAGATCGCTTAAATTGTTGTACCGCCATTGCCGATGATGATGCTAATGGATCGCTTTGCACAACGCCTTGGTATGGAAAAGAGTGTGTCGCTGATTCGCTCTCAGCGAAGCGACTGTGTACTAAGAACACGCCGCACAACAAGACTTTCATACCTATCGGCGTCCGCCCTGGTTGATATGTACGTCCGCCTTTTGCCGCATGGTCGCGTGGCAAGCATAGCGGGTTGAATATCGCCGTAATCACTAGCGGAAGAATACTCACCATCATCACGAATGAGCAAGGCACGCTTGTTCGGACATTCCCGAGACACATGGCCAAATCCTTGGCAACGAAAAGCAATCGAATATCCCCGTAGCGGCGTGGTGGAAGGAACTGCACTGTGGGACGGAGGAGTACCCGCAGGTGGCTGCCCGCCACGTGGTGTAGTGTGGTGGGTGGACGGTGCAGGGGGGCGCGGTGCTGAACCGGATGTCGAGTCATTCCGCAAAAGAGTTAGAATATGGCTTCGAGTAAGGCCCCTCAGATTTGACGCTCAGCTTTGCAAGCAAATTCAAATAATGTGGTCATATCATAATACTCTTTGTAATCAAGTATATCCTGAATTTCACGGTTTAAACCACCACGAAAACGCGCCATAGCAGCATCGCTTTTCCTCAACTAACCCACATCAATCATGCCTTTTGTAATTCCCGGTAATAGTCCTCACAGATTGTGAACCTTGCTGAAAACATTGCATTTTATTAAGCAAATCGCGAGCATAATAAGAAGGTACAAATCTGTATCGTGATAGCAGCTTTTAATTGATCCCATGTGGTTGGAACTCAGAAGGGATGTTTTTGTTTATATTCACGCCACCAGATTAAAGCAAAATCAAGAATTCACTAATAGCAGCTTTAACTTGAGAATTAGCAGAATATCATGGCATGAAAATTTCTGGTCGACTTCTAATTCCCAATCAAGATATGCAGCAGGATCATATTTGCCATTAAAAGATGGAATTTTAAATTTTATCTTAGCAAAAGAATCATTACCGGACGGCGTGGCACACGGCGAAGCGCGGCCTTGACGGTCTCCACCGCCCCGCGCCCGTGTCACCAACATAATCGGCCGGAGATCCGCGACCAGCGTGCGTTTCAATGAGTCGAGGCGTGACACGATGGTGTCGAAGCGTGGTCTTGGTGGTCGTCCGCGAGAGAGGTCTAGCTGATCGAACCGCTGCTCGCCGTAGTGACCGTGGAATCCATCCGCTCATGCATCGCCTTGATGTCGGTGGCAAGTCCATCAAGCCGTGTCCGCATGTCCCGCAGCTCATCCTTCACGCCGCCGCTGCCGCCGCCGCCATGGTTAGCGCTTAACACAAAACCGATGCCAAAATAGGGTGTAACGGTTCACAAGGCGCCACACTAGTGCTGTTATCAATGTCTTATCCGTTTTACCTAGCACACACTGTGGGCGAATACCCACAACCCAACCGGAGGAACTCGTGAAAGATTGGAGCAGCGATTGCTCGGGAACAAAGTCACTCGTCAGAGAACTATGTGGAGTTCGGTAGGCCGCACTCAAGTCAAGGATTAGCAATTAACGAATGCGATTAGCTTAATGTTCAATAAGTATCCAAAGTACAAGTCACAAGTGTCTGGCTAAGACGTGTCCTAGACGTAGCGCAACAAGGTGAAACAAAGGACGATGGGAAGAACTCATGTAAACAAGCAAATAGCCCCGGATTTTTTTTTTTTTTTTTTCCAAAAGGTACTAGTAGGAATCAACTTTTTTTTTTTTTTTGCACTATTTTTTTATTTTTTATTTTTCTCTGAACAAGGATCACAAAAGATGGAACCACAAAAATTGGCACCTACAACTGAGGTGTTATGTGGCCACAGTAAAAAAACAACACGCTTCTCGAAAAAACGCAAACCCTTGACAATTTTTTTTTCTATATATTCCCGAATTTTTTGGGGATTTTGACGAAACCAAACAAACCGAAGGTGAGTTTGGGTCGGCTCCAAATGGTGTCGAGATGCTCCACAAAAAATTTCAGATTTTTCTCGACAAACGAGCGAAAAAGTTATGCCTGCTTTTACCGAAGGTATCTCAAGTTATGTTTTTCTGAAGGCACAACACGGGCGGCGGCAAGTTAGGGCAAAGCGCCCCTAAACTCCAACACCGATCACAGGATCAATCGTCCCTGTGACTAACAGCAGTAGGTAGGCGCCAGATGATGTAAGGAGGGCTGCGATGCAGAGAAATAACAAAGCGGCCGGCAACCTATCTAGGGTTAGCGCGGGCGGCGTAGAGATCACACAAGGCGGTTAGCGGGGCAAGTCGAGTAATATGGTGGCTTCGACTTGTTGTTTGGGAACGGTGGGTGGGATAGCGGCGAAACAAAGAATAGCAACGGTGCGGTTGAACTACGACCACCTAACACAATCCTAAACCAAAGCAACAAGACTCGACCACGGAAACAAACTCAACAATGCTAAATCGAACGAAATTGCAAAGGCACAAAGGTTGATAGGACAATGGAAAGTAAAATATTTTTTTGGCTTTTGTGGACTCTAGGTAATGAACAAAATGAATCGGGAAAACACTCGATAAAGCTCACCGATCAACCCGGAAATCTGATACCACTTGATAGTAGGGGAGTGCCCGATCTTTCGGTGAGTGGAGATAATTTCGATCCGGTGGAAGTAGACCTCACGATCCGATCACGACGAGCGTAACCCGAAGCGCCAATGCAATCGCTGAACCAACTCCCCGATGGTTACCAACCTCACGGCCAGCGAGATCACCGATCACGAAGATCGCTTTCTCGCACGCAATCGAAAAACGAACAAGAAAAAGACGCGAGCAATCACAATTATCGTCAAGGTGGAGTTCGAATCACACAAAGACGGGCGCGGAATTGCCGTGGTTCGAGAGTAGCTAAAGCTAGATGTAAAACAAAACTCGAGTTGTAAACAAAAGGGACTCGATTAAATAAAGGGGCGCAGCCCTCGGAGTCCAGACGACGGCAGAGGGGGGGGCGCCACCTGTGGGGAAAGGCGGCGGCTCCCAGCCCTAGGCGCCCCAATGGGCTGCCCTGCTGGGCCCTCTTCTTATTCCGCTGGCCCTTCGCTCCTTAACAAAGATGATGAAGTTTAATTCTCTCGCACGGGCCCGAGTGATTGGCCCCTAGATGATCAACCAACCGAGGCGCCCGAGGTGCTGTGTAGATGTAGGTGTACTCATCGTGGTGTCCTCATGTGGAACCTCGCTTCGATCCTTGGAAATAGTTTTGGATGTTGGTGCAAGATAGATGGAACTCCTTAGTGACGTGGGTCACCATAGGCTCCTAGTTTCATTCCGCTTTGCAGATAGTGTTAGTGTTGGTGCGGGATAGGTGGAACGGTTTTTGGCGCCAGACGTGTCCATAGGCTGCAAAAAAATTTTGGACGCCAAACGTACTCCTAGGGTGACGAGGCTCAAATGGAAACTCGTGGGTCGTCCATTTGTGGAGATAGTGCTAACGTTGACGCAAGATAGATGCACGGTTTGCGCCAAACGTACCATAGGCTCAGAAATCGTTTTGGATGCACCCGATGGAACACCTAGGTGACGTGGGTCATGTGGAACCTTGTTTTGATCCATTTGGAGATAGTGTTAGTGTTGGTGCAAGATAGGTGCACGGTTTGCGCCAAGACGCACTATAGGCTCAAAAATCGCTTTTGGACGCTGCACCGTGGTACTCCTAGGTGATGAGGGTCAAGTGGAATCTCATTTCGGTCCGCTTTGGAGATAGTGCTAGTGTTGGTGCAAGATAGGTGCACGGTTTGCGTAACATACCATAGGCTCAAAAATCATTTTGGACGCACCCCAATGGTACTCCTAGGTGACGAGGGTCAAGTGGAAGCTCGCTTCGATCCGCTTGGAGGTAGTGCTAACGTTGACGCAAGATAGATGCACGGCCAGGCTAACGCATCATAGGGTCGAAATCAATTTGGAGGCACCCAATGGAACTCCTAGGTGACGAGGGTCAAGTGGAAGCCTCGCTTCGTCCATTTGGAGATAGTGTTAGTGTTGGTGCAAGATAGTTGCACGGATTGCCCCGAACGCACCATAGGCTCGTAAATCATTTTGGATAAACCCGATGGAACTCCTAGGTGACGTGGGTCATGTGGAACCTTGTTTCATCCGCTTTGGAGATAGTGTTAGTGTTGGTGCAAGATAGTTGCACGGTTTGAAAACCGAATGTACCATAGGCTCGGAAATAGTTTTGGATGCACCAGATGGAACTCCTTGGTGACGTGGGTCATGTGGAACCTCGTTTCAATCCGCTTGGAGATAGTGTTAGTGTTGGTGCAAGATAGGTGCACGGTTTGCGCCAACGTACCATAGGCTCAAAAATCATTTTGGACGCACCCGATGGAACCCTAGGTGACGAGGGTCTTGTGGAATCTCGTTTCGGTCCATTTGGAGATAGTGTTAGTGTTGACGCAAGATAGATGCACGGTTTTGCGCGTAACGCACCATAGGCTCATAAATCATTTTGGACGCACCCGATGGAACTGCTAGGTGATGAGGTCATGTGGAATATCTCATTTCGATCCAATTTGGAGATAGTGCTAATCTTGACGCAAGATAGGTGCACGGTTTGCGCCGAACGTACCATAGGCTCGAAAATCATTTTGGATGCACCCAATGGAACTCCTAGGTGACGTGGGTCATGTGGAGCTCGCTTCCTCGTTTTGGAGATCCATTTGGAGATAGTGTTAGTGTTGGTGCAAGATAGGTGCATGGTTTGCGCCATGGAATGTACCATAGGCTCGGAAAATCATTTGGACGAACCGATGGAACTCCTAGGTGACGAGGGTCATGTGAAATCTCGTAAATTGTTTTGGAGTCCATTTGGAGATAGTGGCTTGACGCAAGATAGGTGCACGGTTTGCGCCAAACGCACCATAGGCTCAGAAATCATTTTGGATGCACCCGATGGAACTTCCTAGGTGACGGGTCATGTGGAACCTTGTTTCGATCCGCTTTGGAGATAGTGTTAGTGTTGGTGCAAGATAGTGTGCACGGGTTTGCGCCCAACGCAACCATAGGCTCAAAATCATTTTGGACGCACCCGATGGAACTCCTAGGTGATGAGGGTCATGTGGAACCTCGCTTCGAGTCCGCTTTGGAGATAGTGTTAGTGTTGGTGCAAGATAGTTGCACGGTTTGCATTGAATGTACCATAGGCTTGGAAATAGTTTTGGATGCACCGAGATGGAACTCCTTAGTGACGGGTCATGTGGAACCTAGTTTCAATCCGCTTGGAGATAGTGTTAGTGTTGGTGCAAGATAGGTGCACGGTTTGCGCCAGACGCATCCATAGGCTCAAAAATCATTTTGGACGCACCGATGGTACTCCTAGGTGACGAGGCTCAAATGGAAACTCGCTTTCGTCCATTTGGAGATAGTGCTAACGTTGACGCAAGATAGATGCACGGTTTGCGCCTTTAACGTAACATAGGCTCGTAAATTCATTTTGGATGCACCCAATGGAACACCTAGGTGACGTGGGTCATGTGGAACCTTGTTTTGATCCATTTGGAGATAGTGTTAGTGTTGGTGCAAGATAGGTGCACGGTTTGCGCCAGACGTACCATAGGCTCAAAAATCATTTTGGACGCACCCGGTGGTACTCCTAGGTGATGAGGGTCAAGTGGAATCTCGTTTTGGTCCGTTTGGAGATAGTGCTAGTGTTGGTGCAAGATAGGTGCACGGTTTGCGGCAAACATACCATAGGCTCAAAAATCATTTTGGACGCACCCAGCGGTACTCCTAGGTGACGAGGGTCAAGTGGAAGCTCGTTTCGGTCCGTTTGGAGGTAGTGCTAACGTTGACGCAAGATAGATGCACGGGCCAGGCGTAACGTACCATAGGGTCGTAAATCAATTTGGAGGCACCCAATGGAACTCCTAGGTGACGAGGGTCAAGTGGAAGCTCGCTTTCGTCCATTTGGAGATAGTGTTAGTGTTGGTGCAAGATAGTTGCACGGATTGCCCCGAACGCACCATAGGCTCGTAAATCATTTTGGATAAACCCGATGGAACTCCTAGGTGACGGGTCATGTGGAACCTTGTTTCGATCCATTTGGAGATAGTGTGAGTGTTGGTGCAAGATAGTTGCACGGTTTGCAACCAATGTACCATAGGGCTCGGAAATAGTTTTGGATGCACCAGATGGAACTCCCTGGTGACGTGGGTCATGTGGAACCTCGTTTCGATCCGCTTTGGAGATAGTGTTAGTGTTGGTGCAAGATAGGTGCACGGTTTGCGCCCAACGTACCATAGGCTCAAAATCGCTTTTGGACGCACCCGATGGAACTCCTAGGTGACGTGGGTCTTGTGGAATCTCGTTTCGTCCATTTGGAGACAAGTGTTAGTGTTGGGCAAGATCCGTGCACGCTTTGCGCCACACGCATCATTGGCTCAAATCATTTTGGACGCAGCCGATGGTACCGCTAGGTGATGAGGCTCATGTGGAATATCTCATTTTAGTCAATTTGGAGATAGTGCTAATCTTGACGCAAGATAGGTGCCCGGTTTGCGCCGAACGCACCATAGTCTCGGAAATCATTTTGGATGCACCCAATGGAACTGCTAGGTAACGTGGGTCATGTGGAACCTCGCTTTGGATCCATTTGGAGATAGTGTTAGTGTTGGTGCAAGATAGGTGCATGGTTTGAACGCATAGGCTCGTAAATCATTTTGGACGCACCGATGGAAGGCCCTAGGTGACGAGGGTCATGTGGAACCTCGCTTAGATCCGTTGGAGGTAGTGTTAGTGTTGGTGCAAGATAGGTGCACGGGTTTGCGCCAAACGCACCATAGGCTCGTAAATTGTTTTGGATGCACCCGATGGAACTCCTAGGTGACGTGGGTCATGTGGAACCTTGTTTCATCCATTTGGAGATAGTGTTAGTGTTGGTGCAAGATAGGTGCGGTTTGCGCTGCATTTAACCATAGGCTCAAAAATCGTTTTGGACGCACCCGATGGTACTCCTAGGTGATGAGGGTCAAGTGGAAGCTCGCATTTCGTCCGCTTGGAGATAGTGTTAGTGTTGGTGCAAGATAGTTGACGTTTTGCACCAAATGTACCATAGGCTCGGAAATAGTTTTGGATGCACGAGATGGAACTCCTTCGTGACGGGGGTCATGTGGAACCTAGTTTCAATCCATTTGGAGATAGTGTTAGTGTTGGTGCAAGATAGGTGCACGGTTTGCGCCAGACGCACCATAGGCTCAAAAATCATTTTGGACGCACCCGGTGGTACTCCTAGGTGACGAGGCTCAAATGGAAGCTTGTTTCGTCCGTTTGGAGATAGTGCTAACGTTGACGCAAGATAGATGCACGGTTTGCGCCGAACGTATCATAGGCTCAGAATTCATTTTGGATGCACCCGATGGAACACCTAGGTGACGTGGGTCATGTGACGAGGGTCAAATCGAAGCTCGTTTCGGTCCGTTTGCAGATAGTGCTCACGTTGACGCAAGATAGGTGCATGGTTTGCGCCGAACGTAACATAGGCTCAGAAATCGTTTTGGATGCACCCGATGGATCACCTAGGTGACGCGGGTCATGTGGAACCTTGTTTTGATCCGTTTGGAGATAGTGTTAGTGTTGGTGCAAGATAGGTGCACGGTTTGCGCTGAATGTACCATAGGTTCAAAAATCATTTTGGACGCACCCGATGGAACTCCTAGGTGACATGGGTCTTGTGGAAACTCGTTTCGGTCCATTTGGAGACAGTGTTAGTGTCGGTGCAAGATCCGTGCATGGTTTGCGCATTAACGCATCGATGGCTTAGAAATTGCTTTTTGGACGCACCGATGGTACCCTAGGTGATGAGGCTCATGTGGAATATCTCATTTCGTCCAATTTGGAGATAGTGCTAATCTTGACGCAAGATAGGTGCACGGTTTGTGCCGTAACGCACTATAGGCTCGGAAATCGCTTTTGGATGCACCCGATGGAACTGCTAGGTGACGTGGGTCATGTGGAACCTCGCTTTGATCCGCTTTGGAGATAGTGTTAGTGTTGGCGCAAGATAGGTGCACGGTTTAGCCCGAAGGTACCATAGGCTCGGAAATCATTTTGGATAAACCCGATGGAACTCCCTAGGTGACGTGGGTCATGTGGAACCTTGTTTCGATCCGCTTTGGAGATAGTGTTAGTGTTGGTGCAAGATAGGTGCACGGTTTGCGCCGAACGTAACCATAGGCTCAAAATTGTTTTGGACGCACCCGATGGAACTCCTAGGTGACGAGGGTCATGTGGAAGCTCGTTTCGTCCGCTTTGGAGATAGTGTTAGTGTTGGTGCAAGATAGTTGCACGGTTTGCACCAAATGTACCATAGGCTCGGAAATAGTTTTGGATGCACGAGATGGAACTCCCTAGGTGACGTGGGTCATGTGGAACCTAGTTTCAATCCATTTGGAGATAGTGTGAGTGTTGGTGCAAGATAGGTGCACGGTTTGCGCCAGACGCTCCATATAGGCTCAAAAATCATTTTGGACGCACCCGATGAAACTCCTAGGTGACGAGGCTCAAATGGAAGCTTGTTTCGTCCATTTGGAGATAGTGCTAACGTTGACGCAAGATAGATGCACGGTTTTGCGAACGTATCATAGGCTCGTAAATCATTTTGGATGCACCCGATGGAACACCTAGGTGACGGGGTCATGTGGTCAAATCAAGCTTTCAATCCGCTTGGAGATAGTGCTCACGTTGACGCAAGATAGGTGCATGGTTTTGCGCTTTGAACGTAACATAGGCTCGTAAATCATTTTGGATGCACCCGATGGAACACCTAGGTGACGCGGGTCATGTGGAACCTCGCTTTGATCCGCTTTGGAGATAGTATTAGTGTTGGTGCAAGATAGGTGCACGGTTTGGCGCTAAATGTACCATAGGCTCAAAATCATTTTGGACGCACCCGATGGAACTCCTAGGTGACGGGTCTTGTGGAATCTCGCTTCGTCCATTTGGAGAAAGTGTTAGTGTGGTGCAAGATCCGTTGCACGGTTTGCGCGCACACACGCATCATGGCTCAGAAATTGTTTTGGACGCACCCGATGGTACTCCTAGGTGATGAGGCTCATGTGGAATATCTCATTTCACCAATTTGGAGATAGTGCTAATCTTGACGCAAGATAGGTGCCCGGTTTGTGCTTAACGCACCATAGGCTCGGAAATCGCTTTTGGATGCACCCGATGGAACTGCTAGGTGACGTGGGTCATGTGGAACCTCGCTTTGATCCGCTTTGGAGATAGTGTTAGTATTGGCGCAAGATAGGTGCACGGTTTGCCCCAACGTACCATAGGCTCGGAAATCATTTTGGATAAACCCGATGGAACCCTAGGTGACGTGGGTCATGTGGAACCTCGCTTCGATCTGTTTGGAGATAGTGTTAGTGTTGGTGCAAGATAGTTGCACGGTTTGCAACCGAATGTACCATAGGTAAATGGAAATTTGGATGCACCGATGGAACTCCCTTGGTGACGGGCCATGTGGAAACCTAGTTTCAATCTGCTTGGAGATAGTGTTAGTGTTGGTGCAAGATAGGTGCACGGGTTTGCGCCAGACGCACCATAGGCTCAAAATCATTTTGGACGCACCCATGGGTACACCTAGGTGACGAGGGTCAAATGGAAGCTCGCTTTCATAGGTCCATTTGGAGATAGTGCTAACGCTGACGCAAGATAGATGCACGGTTTGCGCAAGATAGTTTAACGTAACATAGGCTCGTAAATCGCTTTTGGATGCACCCGATGGAACACCTAGGTGACGTGGGTCATGTGGAAGCTCGCTTTGATCCGCTTTGGAGATAGTGTTAGTGTTAGTGCAAGATAGGTGCACGGTTTGCGCCCAGACGTACCATAGGCTCAAAAATCATTTTGGACGCACCGATGGTACTCCTAGGTGATGAGGGTCATGTGGAAGCTCGCTTCGTCCGCTTTGGAGATAGTGCTAGTGTTGGTGCAAGATAGGTGCACGGTTTGCGCGTAACGCACCATAGGCTCAAAAATCATTTTGGACGCACCCAATGGTACTCCTAGGTGACGAGGGTCAAGTGGAAGCTCGTTTCGTCCGCTTTGAGGTAGTGCTAACGCTGACGCAAGATAGATGCACGGTTTATGCGCGAACGCACTCATAGGGTCGAAATCAATTTTGAGGCGCCCAATGGAACTCCTAGATGACGAGGGTCAAGTGGAAGCTCATTTTTCGTCCATTTGGAGATAGTGTTAGTGTTGGTGCAAGATAGTTGCACGGATTGCCCCGAACGCACCGTAGGCTCGTAAATCATTTTGGATAAGCACCGATGGAACTCCTAGGTGACGGGTCATGTGGAACCTCGTTTCGATCCGTTGGAGATAGTGTTAGTGTTGGTGCAAGATAGTTGCACGGTTTGCACCGAATGTACCATAGGCTCGGAAATAGTTTTGGATGCACCCGATGGAACTCCCTGGTGACGTGGGTCATGTGGAACCTCGCTTCGATCCGCTTGGAGATAGTGTTAGTGTTGGTGCAAGATAGGTGCACGGGTTTGCGCCAACGAATGTACCATAGGCTCAAAATCGCTTTTGGACGCACCCGATGGAACTCCTAGGTGACGTGGGTCTTGTGGAATCTCGCTTCGTCCATTTGGAGACAAGTGTTAGTGTCGGGGCAAGATCCGTGCACGGTTTTATGCCACACGTACCATTGGCTCATAAATCGCTTTTGGACGCACCCGATGGTACTCCTAGGTGATGAGGCTCATGTGGAATATCTCATTTCACCAATTTGGAGATAGTGCTAATCTTGACGCAACATAGGTGCCCGGTTTTGCGCCGTTTTAACGCACTATAGTCTCGGAAATCGCTTTTGGATGCACCCGATGGAACTGCTAGGTAACGTGGGTCATGTGGAACCTCGCTTCGATCCGCTTGGAGAGATAGTGTTAGTGTGGTGCAAGATAGGTGACGGACATCACCATAGGAATAAATCATTTTGGATGCACCGGATGGAACTCCTAGGTGAGGGGCTGGAAATCTCGCTGAACCGCTTGAGTATTTGGAACATAGGTGCAAGATGGGTGCACGGTTTGCGCTTTAACGTACCATAGGCTCCAAAATCATTTTGGACGCACCCGATGGAACTCCTAGGTGACGAGGGTCATGTGGAAGCTCGTTTCGTCCGCTTTGGAGATAGTGTTAACATTGACGCAAGATAGATGCACACGGTTTGCGCTTTAACGTAACATAGGCTCGTAAATCATTTTGGATGCACCCGATGGAACACCTAGGTGACGTGGGTCATGTGGAACCTTGTTTTGATCCATTTGGAGATAGTGTTAGTGTTGGTGCAAGATAGGTGCACGGTTTGGCGCCGAACGCACCATAGGCTCAAAAATTGTTTTGGACGCACCGGTGGTACTCCTAGGTGATGAGGGTCATGGAATCTCGCTTCGTCCGCTTTGGAGATAGTGCTAGTGTTGGTGCAAGATAGGTGCACGGTTTGCGCGTAACATACCATAGGCTCAAAATCATTTTGGACGCACCCGATGGTACTCCTAGGGTGACGAGGGTCAAGTGGAAGCTCGTTTCGTCCGCTTGGAGATAGTGCTAACGTTGGACGCAAGATAGATGCACGGTTTGCGCGTAACGTACCATAGGGCTCAAAATCATTTTGGAGGCACCCAATGGAACTCCTAGGTGACGAGGGTCAAGTGGAAGCTCGCTTTCGTCCCATTTGGAGATAGTGTTAGTGTTGGTGCAAGATAGTTGCACGGTTTGCGTGAACGCACCATAGGCTCGAAAATCATTTTGGACGCACTTGATGGAACTCCTAGGTGACGGGGGTCATGTGGAAGCTCGCTTCGTTCATTTGGAGATATTGCCAATCTTAACGCAAGATAGGTGCGCAGGTTTGCGCCTTAACGTAGGATAGGCTCGTAAATTGTTTTGGACGCACCCGATGCAACCCTAGGTGACGGGTCTTGTGGAATCATGTTTCACCATTTGGAGACAAAGTGTTAGTGTCGGTGCAAGATACGTGCACGGTTTGCGCCATTAACGCATCGCTGGCTCAAAAATTGTTTTGGACGCAGCCGATCGAACTCCAAGGTGATGAGGCTCATGTGGAATATCTCATTTCAGCCAATTTGGAGATAGTGCTAATCTTGACGCAAGATAGGTGCCGGGTTTGTGCCGAACATACCATAGGCTCGGAAATCGTTTTGGATGCACCCGATGGAACTGCTAGGTGACGGGTCATGTGGAACCTCATTTTGATCCATTTGGAGATAGTGTTAGTATTGGCGCAAGATAGGTGCACGGTTTGCCCTCAAGGTACCATATAGGCTCGTAAATCATTTTGGATAAACCCGATGGAACTCCTAGGTGACGACGGGTCATGTGGAACCTCATTTCGATCCGCTTGGAGATAGTGTTAGTGTGGTGCAAGATAGTTGCACGGTTTGCAACCGAATGTACCATAGGCTCGGAAATAGTTTTGGATGCACCATCCTTGGGGACGTGGGTCATGTGGATCCTAGTTTTAATCCGTTTGGAGATAGTATTAGTGTTGGTGCAAGATAGGTGCACGGTTTGCGCCAGATGTACCATAGGCTCAAAATCGCTTTTGGACGCACACCCAAATGAAACTCCTAGGTGACGTGGGCTCAAATGGAAGCTCGTTTCGTCCGCTTGGAGATAGTGCTAACGCTGACGCAAGATAGATGCACGGTTTGCGCCTTTAACATAACATAGGCTCGTAAATCGCTTTTGGATGCACCCGATGGAACACCTAGGTGACGGGGTCATGTGGAACCTCGCTTCGATCCACTTGGAGAGATAGTGTTAGTGTTGGTGCAAGATAGGTGCAAGGTTTGCGCCAATGTACCATAGGCTCAAAAATCATTTTGGACGCACCCGGATGGAACCCCTAGGTGACGGGTCTTGTGGAATCTCGCTTCGGTCCATTTGGAGACATGTTGTTAGTGTCGGGCAAGATCCGTGCACGGTTTCGCGCCACACGCATTCATTGGCTCATAAATCGCTTTTGGACGCAGCCGATGGTACTCCTAGTGATGAGGCTCATGTAGAATATCTCATTTCACCAATTTGGAGATAGTGCTAATCTTGACGCAACATAGGTGCCCGGTTTGGCGCTTTAACGCATTCATAGTCTCTTAGAAATCGCTTTTGGATGCACCCGATGGAACCGCCTAGGTAACGTGGGTCATGTGGAACCTCGCTTCGATCCGCTTGGAGATAGTGTTAGTGTTGGTGAAAGATAGGTGCACGGTTTGCGCCGAACGTACCATAGGGTCAAAATCGTTTTGGACGCACCCGATGGAACTCCTAGGTGACGTGGGTCTTGTGGAACCTCGCTTCGTCCATTTGGAGATAGTGTTAGTGTTGGTGCAAGATAGCGGCACGTTTTTTGCGCCAAACGCACCATAGGCTTAGAAATTGTTTTGGAGGCAGCCGATGGTACCCTAGGTGATGAGGCTCATGTGGAATATCTCATTTCACCAATTTGGAGATAGTGCTAATCTTGACGCAAGATAGGTGCCCGGTTTGAAGCCGAACGCACCATAGGCTCGGAAATCGCTTTGGATGCACCCGATGGAACCGCTAGGTGACGTGGGTCATGTGGAACCTCGCTTTTGATCCGCTTTGGAGATAGTGTTAGTATTGGCGCAAGATAGGTGCACGGTTTGCCCCCAAGGTACCATAGGCTCGGAAATCATTTTGGATAAACCCGATGGAACTCCTAGGTGACGTAGGGGTCATGTGGAACCTCGGTTTCGATCCGCTTGGAGATCCGCTTGGAGATAGTGTTAGTGTTGGTGCAAGATACATGCACGGTTAGTTACATAGGCTCAAAAATCGTTTTTTGCACCCGAATGTGACCATAGGGTCATGTGGAACCTTGTTGATCCATTTGAGAAATAGTTTTGGTGCAAGATAGATGCGGTTTGCACCGAATGTACCATAGGCTCCTTAAATAGTTTTGGATGCACCGATGGAACTCCAGGTGACGGGGTCATGTGGAACCTAGTTTCAATCTGTTTGGAGATAGTGTTAGTGTTGGTGCAAGATAGGTGCATGGTTTGCGCCGACGTACCATAGGCTCAAAAATCGCTTTTGGACGCACTCCGGCGGTACTCCTAGGTGACGAGGCTCAAATGGAAGCTTGTTTCGGTCCGTTTGGAGATAGTGCTAACGTTGACGCAAGATACATGCACGGTTTGCGCCGAACATAACATAGGCTCAGAATTCGTTTTGGATGCACCCGATGGAACACCTAGGTGACGTGGGTCATGTGGAACCTTGTTTTGATCCACGTGGAGATAGTGTTAGTGTTGGTGCAAGATAGGTGCACGGTTTGCGCCGCACGCATTTACCATAGGCTCTAAAATCGCTTTTGGACGCACCCGATGGTACTCCTAGGTGATGAGGGTCAAGTGGAATCTCGATTCGGTCCGTTTGGAGATAGTGCTAGTGTTGGTGCAAGATAGGTGCATGGCTTGCGGCGAACATACCATAGGCTCAAAAATCATTTTGGACGCACCCGGCGGTACTCCTAGGTGACGAGGGTCAAGTGGAAGCTCGTTTCGGTCTGTTTAGAGGTAGTGCTAACGTTGACGCAAGATAGATGCACGGTTTATGTGAACGTACCATAGGGTCGTAAATCAATTTGGAGGCACCCAATGGAAATCCTAGGTGACGAGGGTCAAGTGGAAGCTCGTTTCCGTCCATTTGGAGATAGTGTTAGTGTTGGTGCAAGATAGTTGCACGGATTGCCCCAACGCACTCATAGGCTCGTAAATCATTTTGGATAAGCCCGATGGAACTCCTAGGTGACGGGATCATGTGGAACCTTGTTTCGATCCGCTTTGGAGATAGTGTTAGTGTTGGTGCAAGATAGTTGCACGGTTTGCAACCGAACGTACCATAGGCTCGGAAATAGTTTTGATGCACCAGATGGAACTCCTAGGTGACGTGGGTCATGTGGAACCTCGCTTCAATCCGCTTGGAGATAGTGTTAGTGTTGGTGCAAGATAGATGCACGGTTTGCGCCGAATGTACCATAGGATCAAAATCGTTTTGGACACACCCGATGGAACTCCTAGGTGACGTGGGTCTTGTGGAATCTCGCTTCGGTCCATTTGGAGACAAGTGTTAGTGTTGGGCAAGATAGGTGCACGGTTTATGCCCACACGCACCATTGGCTCATAAATCGCTTTTGGACGCAAAACCCGATGGTACTCCTAGGTGATGAGGGTCATGTGGAATATCTCATTTTTGTCAATTTGGAGATAGTGCTAATCTTGACGCAAGATAGGTGCCCGGTTTGTGCCGTAATGTACCATAGTCTCGTAAATCATTTTGGATGCACCCGATGGAACTACTAGGTAACGTGGGTCATGTGGAACCTCGCTTCGATCCATAGTGTTAGTGGAGCAAGATAGGTGCACGGTTAGTGTTGGTGCAAGATATAGGCTCGGTAAATGCATTTTGGACGCACTATGGAGGCTAGGTGACGGGTCATGTGGAACCTCATTTAGATCTGTGGTGGAGGTAGTGTTAGTGTTGGTGCAAGATAGGTGCACGGTTTGGCGCCAAACGTACCATAGGCTCGTAAATTGTTTGATGCACCCGATGGAAACCCTAGGTGATGTGGGTCATGTGGAACCTTGTTTCGATCCGCTTGGAGATAATGTTAGTGTTGGTGCAAGATAGGTGCACGGTTTGCGCCAGACGTACCATAGGCTCAAAAATCATTTTGGATGCACCCGATGGTACTCCTAGGTGATGAGGGTGAAGTGGAGCCTCGTTTCGTCCGCTTTGGAGATAGTGCTAGTGTTGGTGCAAGATAGTTGCACGGTTTGCACCAAAATGTACCATAGGCTCGTAAATAGTTTTGGATGCACGAGATGGAACTCCTGGTGACGGGTCATGTGGAACCTAGTTTCAATCCGCTTTGGGAGATAGTGTTAGTGTTGGTGCAAGATAGGTGCACGGTTTGCGCCAGACGCTCCATAGGCTCAAAATCGCTTTTGGACGCACCCATGCGGTACTCCTAGGTGACGAGGGTCAAATGGAAGCTTGTTTCGGTCCGCTTGGGAGATAGTGCTCACGCTGACGCAAGATAGGTGCACGGTTTATGCCGAACGCATCATAGGCTCGTAAATCGCTTTTGGATGCACCCGATGGATCACCTAGGTGACGGGTCTTGTGGAACCTCGTTTTAATCCGTTTGGAGATAGTGTTAGTGTTGGTGCAAGATAGGTGCACGGTTTGCGCCGAATGTACCATAGGCTCAAAAATTGTTTTGGACGCACCCGATGGAACTCCGAGGTGAGGTGGGTCTTGTGGAATCTCGTTTTGGTCCATTTGGAGACAAAGTGTTAGTGTCGGTGCAAGATCCGTGCATGGTTTGCGCCACACGTACCGTTGGCTTAGAAATTGTTTTGGACGCAGCCGATGGTACTCCTAGGTGATGAGGCTCATGTGGAATATCTCATTTCAGTCAAGTTGGAGATAGTGCTAATCTTGACGCAAGATAGGTGCCCGGTTTGTGCCGAACGTACCATTGGCTCGGAAATTGTTTTGGATGCACCCGATGGAACTGCTAGGTGACGTGGGTCATGTGGAACCTCGTTTTGATCCGTTTGGAGATAGTGTTAGTATTGGTGCAAGATAGGTGCACGGTTTGCCCCGAAGGTACCATTGGCTCGGAAATCATTTTGGATAAACCCGATGGAACTCCTAGGTGACGTGGGTCATGTGGAACCTCGTTTCGATCTGTTTGGAGATAGTGTTAGTGTTGGTGCAAGATAGTTGCACGGTTTGCACTGAATGTACCATAGGCTTGGAAATAGTTTTGGATGCACCAGATGGAACTCCTTGGTGATGGGTCATGTGGAACCTAGTTTCAATCTGTTTGGAGATAGTGTTAGTGTTGGTGCAAGATAGGTGCACGGTTTGCGCCAGACGTACCATAGTCTCAAAAATCGTTTTGGACGCACCCGGTGGTACTCCTAGGTGATGAGGGTCAAGTGGAAGCTCGTTTCGGTCCGTTTGGAGATAGTGTTAGTGTTGGTGCAAGATAGTTGCACGGTTTGCACCAAATGTACCATAGGCTCGGAAATAGTTTTGGATGCACGAGATGGAACTCCTTGGTGACGTGGGTCATGTGGAACCTAGTTTCAATCCGTTTGGAGATAGTGTTAGTGTTGGTGCAAAATAGGTGCACGGTTTGCGCCGAATGTACCATAGGCTCAAAAATCGTTTTGGACGCACCCGATGGAACTCCTAGGTGACGTGGGTCTTGTGGAATCTCGCTTTCGTCCATTTGGAGATAAAGTTAGTGTCGGTGCAAGATCCATGCACGGTTTGCGCCACACGTACCGTTGGCTTAGAAATTGTTTTGGACGCAGCCGATGGTACTCCTAGGTGATGAGTCTCATGTGGAATATCTCATTTCAGTCAATTTGGAGATAGTGCTAATCTTGACGCAAGATAGGTGCCGGGTTTGTGCCGAACATACCATAGGCTCGGAAATCGTTTTGGATGCACCAGATGGAACTCCTTGGTGATGGGTCATGTGGAACCTAGTTTTAATCTGTTTGAGAGATAGTGTTAGTGTTGGTGCAAGATAGAGCACGGTTTGCGCCAGACGCACCATAGGCTCAAAAATCATTTTGGATGCACCCATGGCTGCATCCTAGGTGACGAGGGTCAAATGGAAGCTTGTTTTGGTCCATTTGGAGATAGTGCTAACGTTGACGCAAGATAGATGCACGGTTTGGCGCCTTTAACATAACATAGGCTCAGAAATCGTTTTGGATGCACCCGATGGAACACCTAGGTGACGTGGGTCATGTGGAACCTTGTTTTCATCCGGTTGGAGATAGTGTTAGTGTTGGTGCAAGATAGGTGCACAGTTTGCGCCAGACGTACCATAGGCTGAAAAATCGTTTTGGACGCACCCGGTGGTACTCCTAGGTGATGAGGGTCAAGTGGAATCTCGTTTCGGTCCGCTTGGAGATAGTGCTAGTGTTGGTGCAAGATAGGTGCATAGTTTGCGGCGAACATACCATAGGCTCAAAAATCATTTTGGACGCACCCAGCGGTACTCCTAGGTGACGAGGGTCAAGTGGAAGCTCGTTTCGGTCCATTTGGAGATAGTGTTAGTGTTGGTGCAAGATAGTTGCACGGATTGCCCCGAACGTACCATAGGCTCAGAAATCATTTTGGATAAACCCGATGGAACTCCTAGGTGACGTGGGTCATGTGGAACCTCGTTTCGATCTGTTTGGAGATAGTGTTAGTGTTGGTGCAAGATAGTTGCACGGTTTGCACCGAATGTACCATAGGCTCGGAAATTGTTTTGGATGCACGAGATGGAACTCCTTGGTGACGTGGGTCCTGTGGAACCTTGTTTCAATCCATTTGGAGATTGTCTTAGTGTTGGTGCAAGATAGGTGCACGGTTTTGCCAGATGTACCATACTCTCAAAAATCGTTTTGGACGCACCCAGCGGTACTCCTAGGTGACGAGGATCAAATGGAAGCTCATTTCGGTCCGTTTGGAGATAGTGCTAACGTTGACGCAAGATAGATGCACGGTTTGCGGTGAACGTACCATAGGCTCAAAAATCATTTTGGACGCACTTGATGGAACTCCTAGGTGACGAGGGTCAAGTGGAAGCTCGTTTCGGTTCATTTGGAGATATTGCCAATCTTAACGCAAGATAGGTGCAAGGTTTGCGCCGAACGTACCATAGGCTCAGAAATTATTTTGGACGCACCCGATGCAACTCCTAGGTGACGTGGGTCTTGTGGAATCATGTTTCAGTCCATTTGGAGACAGTGTTAGTGTCGGTGCAAGATACGTGCACGATTTGCGCCACACGTACCGTTGGCTCAAAAATTGTTTTGGACGCAGCCGATGGTACTCCAAGGTAATGAGGCTCATGTGGAATATCTCATTTCAGTCAATTTGGAGATAGTGCTAATCTTGACGCAAGATAGTTGCCGGGTTTGTGCCGAACGTACCATAGGCTAGGAAATCATTTTGGATGCACCCGATGGAACTCCTAGGTGACGTGGGTCATGTGGAAACTCGTTTCGATCCGTTTGGAGATAGTGTTAGTGTTGGTGCAAGATAGTTGCACGGTTTGCACCGAATGTACCATAGGCTCGGAAATAGTTTTGGATGCACCAGATGGAACTCCTTGGTTACGTGGGTCATGTAGAACCTAGTTTCAACCGCTTGGAGATTTGTATTAGTGTTGGTGCAAGATAGGTGCACGGTTTGCGCCAGATGTACCATAGGCTCAAAATTGTTTTGGACGCAGCCAGCGGTACTCCTAGGTGACGAGGCTCAAGTGGAAGCTCGCTTTTCGTCCGCTTGGAGATAGTGCTAACGCTGACGCAAGATAGATGCACGGTTTGCGCTTTAACGTAACATAGGTTCGTAAATCGCTTTTGGATGCACCCGATGGAACACCTAGGTGACGGGGTCATGTGGAACCTCGCTTCGATTCGCTTTGGAGATAGTGTTAGTGTTGGTGCAAGATAGGTGCACGGTTTGCGCCGAATGTACCATAGGCTCAAAATCGCTTTTGGACGCACCCGATGGAACTCCTAGGTGACGTGGGTCTTGTGGAATCTCGTTTCGTCCATTTGGAGACAGCAGTTAGTGTCGGGCAAGATCCGCGGCACGGTTTGCGCCACACGCATCATTGGCTCATAAATCGCTTTTGGACGCAGCCGATGGTACCCTAGGTGATGAGGCTCATGTGGAATATCTCATTTCACCAATTTGGAGATAGTGCTAATCTTGACGTAACATAGGTGCCCGGTTTGCGCCGAACGTACCATAGTCTCGGAAATCATTTTGGATGCACCCGATGGAACTGCTAGGTAACGTGGGTCATGTGGAACCTCGTTTCGATCCGTTTGGAGATAGTGTTTGATGAGGACATCATTGGCTCAAATATGACCATGCCAACCACTTCTATACCAAAGGTGCAACCATTCTATATGAGGCTTATCATTGATGCATTTGATGAATTGGTGCTCCACCATAAAATGTGTATATTTTCATTTTCAGAATTACTTACATGGATCAAGGGAAGGTTTGATTGCATATGGAAAGCATGGAAGAAGGTTAATGAAGTTGATTGGGGACCAAATCCAAGTATTCCCAACGTCCTCCACCTGGACACCACGTCACTTTTGGTCCAAGGAAAGAAAGAGATCAAATCCAACACGTTTTGGGGCTGGATTCGGACACCAGGACAGCTCCAACTTGTGATGTTCACCACGGTCGCATACGGACTCGGATTGGGGCGTTCAAGTACTTCATGGAATCCTTATGAAGTCTATTTTCACATGGATCTGGAATCATGTCCATAACTACTCTGAGGCGGCCGCAATGACCGAATTACTACCGAGAGGTTTTTTGTTCAAAGGTGCTGCGTCGCCTTAGTTTGGTCCAATGGGCCGTGTATCAAGTTGGGTCCATTAGGGACGCATCCTAGGGTTGGAGCACGACCCCAACACCCTGGTGGTCGTCCTTCCACCTTCATATACCCCTTAGCCGCCACCAAGAACAGTGGGGGGGTTTGTTTGTTGAAAGTTTAGCCATTGCTACTTCCTTGTAGACGCGTGTGGTGACTAGACCATCCGTTCTACTTGATTCAGAACCCCAACTTTGTGAGTTCAGATTGGTTTTTCATCTCCATATTTGCAATTGAGTTGCTTGTTCTACTTGTTCTTGCTTGTTCCTCGATTGCTTGCAGGAATTACCCTAGTGGTTTGGTTGATCGTGCTCCACAAGATCGCGACATACTGCTGGAGGTGGTGTATCGGTTGCTAAGGCGCAACATCCTTGGATGGTTGTAGTCGGGCCGTGAACATCATCTCCATCCCCAAATCGAAGTTATCCACCTTCTCTCATCGAAGATCGGATTCACCCTAGCGGGTTCATATCAGTTGGTAATCGAGCAAGGTTGATCGGTGAGAGACTTCAGCTTTTTTGCTGTTTTTAATCTCCTATGGTCCGTAAAAAGCCAAAACAAAATTAGTAGATTAGTTCTTCATAATCCCAATAAACCCTTTGAGCCTTTGCTAGCACCGCTTAGTTAGGGCTTGTTGAGTTTTTGGTTGCATCGGTTGTGTCGAGTCGCTGGTCTTAGTTTTAGTCCTTAGAGTTTTGAGTTCTTGTCACGTTTCTAGTCACAGCCGTGGTGCTACCATATAAACCTTCTGCTATTGAATCCAATACATCCTTGTGTTCAAGTCTCGAGTAGGAATCTGAGTTTGTTTTGAGACCAATCCCACGTGGTGTTGAAGTTCGAGTTGGAATCGGTTTTGAGTCCGAATTGATAGCTGTCTTGTTGCTGCTTTTGAGTCCTAATCGAGTACATCTTTCTCGCAGCAGCAGGTTCATATCTATACTCAACTTCTCCACGCCCAACATATCCATATTAGCTCAGCTCACTCTAGAGTTCTAATCTTGTTAAAGACCGAGTTGGAATCGCTAGGACTCGAATTGGTTGTTGCGCCGTGTTATTAAATCTTGTTGCTTTTTGCACTTGTGCTACATATATTGAAGTGTTCCAGTAAAAGGCAGCAGCCAAGTCCATACTGCATTCTGACTCCTCCACATTGTGCATACATATTGGCTTGGTTTTACTCCTCCAGAGAGAGAGAGAGAGATAAAGAAAAAAAAAAAAAAAGAAAAGAAAAAAAAAAGAAAAAAGGGGTTGTTCTGCTGAGAGAGAGAGAGAGAGAGAAAAGAAAAGGAAGAAAAAAAAGAAAAGAAAAGAAAAAAAAGAAAAGAAAAGAAAAGGAAAAAAGGGCTGTTCTGTTCACAGCTTCTCCATTGTTTTCTGGTGGTGTGTTGTGACTTCCTTTGTGTCTGTGCTCGCGCTTCTAGCACGGGCTCCAGGCTAGGACCAAAGATAGTACCACCGCTGAACGATTATTCAGCTTGCTTTTGTGACTAACGTGGTGCTAGTACTTCCTTGCTTCAGCCCACCTATAGCTCCACATATTTCGACTACAGCCATCCAAGCTACAGCTTGACAGGTGTTGTTGCGGCACCGATACACTTCATTCCATGGTTGCATACTTGTTGGTTGTCGTCACCTCCTGTTTGGCTTGGTAAGAACTTGTAAGGGCTTGTTTTAACAAGTTGAGTTTGAGAGAATTACAACCGACACATCCTAGTAGTTGATAGGAGGATACATTTTTTTTTTGTGTTTCTTGTTTTCTACTAATCATGGCAGGTGATACGTAAGATTTTTGAGTTGTTGAAATTAGACCTCATATTCGTGGATGTCATTCAACACTTGCCGGTATATGATGGTAAGTTTGATCCTAAAGCTTACATTGATTGGGAGCTCAAAGTAGATAATGAATTTGATGAGCATGACCCGTCTCGAGAAACAAAAGATTTATATTGCCTCCAATGTTTTGACTGAATTTGCTTTGCTAGAATGGAAACACATTTGTAGGCACAACAAAGTTCCGTAATCTTGGGAAGACTTCAAATTTATTTTTAGAGATGCATTCGCTTCTCTGATATTATGCTGATTATTTGCTTGCAAAATTAGACAACTTGAAGCAAGATAGTAGGACTATAAAAGCATACTACCATGATTTTAAGATTTGCATCATGTTTGGTGGATTAGATGAATGCATGGAAGATGTTATGAGTAGGTTCATGAGAGGGCTCAATTCTGAAATTCAAACCTTGTTAATTAGCAATTCTTATAGCCATATTGGTCAATTGTTTTGTCTTGCTCTCAATGCTAAAAAAGAGATTCTATTATCTGTGAATAAGAATGATGTGACCCATAATGTCCAAAATTTATCCACTCTGCATTCTAATGAAGAGCAACAAATAGTGGAACCCACTACTGATTTTCCTTTGTCACAAAATGAATTACTTGCTGTGTTGTGTGCTGATGATTCTTTTACTCCTATGCCACAAGTAGCGAATAAGTGTGATACTTTTGGTTTGGAACCATACAAATGTGCTGAAGATAAGATTTTTCATCCTATTACTTGTGCACAAGATGAACTAAATTTGTTGTCCTCTTTAAATACTTTGGGTTATATTGAATTTGATATTCTGTGTAATCTAAATTGTCTAAAAGAGAAACTTAAATTTGATTCTGGTTTGCTAAGTTTTAATCATTGTTCGCTTCATGCAATTGCCAAATATGACAGCAAAGGAGAATATTTGGTGCATAAAGTTTATATTTGCTATAATCTGAAATATCCTTTTGGGCCACAATACCTTGATCAAATGGAGGGCTGCACTAACACTAATGATGTCTTGCAAAGTTTTCCTAGTTTTTCCCATATGCAACAGGATAAATATCAAGAAGGGGAGCACGGTTCACTTTTACCTACAACACATCCTCCAACAAAGGTCAAACCGAGGACGGTTAGCTGTCAAGAAGGGGAGAATGATGAGGACATCATTGGCTCAAATATGACCATGCCAACCACTTCTATACCAAAGGTGCAACCATCCTATATGAGGCTTATCATTGATGCATTTGATGAATTGGTGCTCCACCATAAAATGTGTATATTTTCATTTTCAGAATTACTTACATGGATCAAGGGAAGGTTTGATTGCATATGGAAAGCATGGAAGAAGGTTAATGAAGTTGATTGGGGACCAAATCCAAGTATTCCCAACGTCCTCCACCTGGACACCACGTCACTTTTGGTCCAAGGAAAGAAATCCAACATGTTTTGGGGCTGGATTCGGCTCCAGGACAGCTCCAACTTGTGATGTTCACCACGGTCGCATACGGACTCGGATTGGGGCGTTCAAGTACTTCATGGAATCCTTATGAAGTTTATTTTCACATGGATCTGGAATCATGTCCATAACTATTCTGAGGCGGCCGCAATGACCGAATTACTACCAAGAGGTTTTCTGTTCAAAGGTGCTGCGTCGCCTTAGTTTGGTCCAATGGGCCGTGTATCAAGTTGGGTCCATTAGGGACGCATCCTAGGGTTGGAGCACGACCCCAACACCCTGGTGGTCATCCTTCCACCTTCATATACCCCTTAGCCGCCACCAAGAACAGTGGGGGGTTTTGTTTGTTGAAAGTTTAGCCATTGCTACTTCCTTGTAGACGCGTGTGTCGACTAGACCATCTGTTCTACTTGATTCAGAACCCCAACTTTGTGAGTTCAGATTGGTTTTTCATCTCCATATTTGCAATTGAGTTGCTTGTTCTACTTGTTCTTGCTTGTTCCTCGATTGCTTGCAGGAATTACCCTAGTGGTTTGGTTGATCGTGCTCCACAAGATCGCGACAGCCGTTGGAGGTGGTGTATCGGTTGCTAAGGCGCAGCATCCTTGGATGGTTGTAGTCGGGTCGTGAACGTCATCTCCATCCCCAAATCGAGTTATCCACCTTCTCTCATCGAAAGATCGGGATTCACCTTAGCGGGTTCATATCAGTAAATGATGCATCCGGCCCAAGTGGGGTTGGCCGAGGCCCAATAAATTAAGGCTGCCTAGACCCCAACAGTTCTCAGGCACACCCACTTGGGGAAAGGCCCAATGTCCCTAAAAGACTAGTCCAATAGGGGAAGGGTGGCTCTCCCTTTTAAGGTGGCTTCCTCCTCCCAAGCTAAGCAAGGTGGGATTATTCAGAGGCTCACACGGTCGCCGCCCGACTACAACTAGGCCACTTGGCCCCTTTGTTGCGTCTTTGCCAGCGGTTAATAGTGGAGGATGTCCTCATCAGTGTTAGTGTTGGTGCAAGATAGGTGAACGGTTTGCGCCAAACGTACCATAGGCTCAGAAATCATTTTAGATACACCCAATGGAACTCCTAGGTGACGTGGGTCATGTGGAACCTCGTTTAGATCTGTGTGGAGGTAGTGTTAGTGTTGGTGCAAGATAGGTGCACGGTTTGCGCCAAACGTACCATAGGCTAAGAAATTATTTTGGATGCACCCGATGGAACTCCTAGGTGACGTGGGTCATGTGGAACCTTGTTTCGATCCGTTTGGAGATAGTGTTAGTGTTGGTGCAAGATAGGTGCACGGTTTGCACCAGACGCACCATAGGCTCAAAATTGTTTTGGACGCATTCGGTGGTACTCCTAGGTGATGAGGGTCAAGTGGAAGCCCATTTTCGTCCGCTTGGAGATAATGCTAGTGTTGGTGCAAGATAGGTGCACGGTTTGCGCGTAACGCACCATAGGCTCAAAAATCATTTTGGACGCACCCAAGCCGGTACTCCTAGGTGATGAGGGTCAAGTGGAAGCTCGCTTTCGTCCGCTTTGGAGGTAGTGCTAACGCTGACGCAAGATAGTTGCACGGTTTATGCTAACGCACCATAGGGTCGTAAATCAATTTGGAGGCACCCAATGGAACTCCTAGGTGACGAGGGTCAAGTGGAAACTCGCTTTCGTCCATTTGGAGATAGTGTTAGTGTTGGTAAAAGATAGTTGCACGGATTGCCCCGAACGCATCGTAGGCTCGTAAATCATTTTGGATAAGCCCGATGGAACTCCTAGGTGACGTGGGTCATGTGGAACCTCGCTTCGATCCGCTTGGAGATAGTGTTAGTGTTGGTGCAAGATAGTTGCACGGTTTGCAACCGAATGTACCATAGGCTCGGAAATAGTTTTGGATGCACGAGATGGAACACCTTGGTGACGTGGGTCATGTGGAACCTAGTTTCAATCCGCTTGGAGATGGTGTTAGTGTTGGTGCAAGATAGGTGCACGGTTTGGCGCCGCACATTCTATAGGCTCAAAAATCGCTTTTGGACGCACTCCCAGCGGGTACTCCTAGGTGACGAGGGTCAAATGGAAGCTCGCTTTGGTCTGTTTGGAGATAGTGCTAACGCTGACGCAAGATAGATGCACGGTTTGCGCGTAACGTATTCACAGTGCTCGGAAATCATTTTGGACGCACTTGATGGAACTCCTAGGTGACGAGGGTCATGTGGAACCTCGCTTTGATCCGCTTGGAGATAGTGTTAGTGTTGGTGCATGATAGGTGCACGCTTTGGCGCCGAACGTAACATAGGGTCAAAATTGTTTTGGACGCACCGATGGAACCCTAGGTGACGTGGGTCTTGTGGAATCTCGCTTCGGTCCATTTGGAGACAAGAGTTTGTGTCGGTGCAAGATTCGCGGCACGGTTATGCCACACGCATCGCTGGCTTAGAAATTGTTTTGGACGCAGCCGATGGTACTCCTAGGTGATGAGGCTCATGTGGAATATCTCATTTCACCAATTTGGAGATAGTGCTAATCTTGACGCAAGATAGTTGCGGGTTTGTGCCTTAACATACCATAGGCTCGGAAATCGCTTTTTGATGCACCCGATGGAACTGCTAGGTGACGTGGGTCATCTGGAACCTCGTTTTGATCCGTTTGGAGAGAGTGTTAGTATTGGCGCAAGATAGGTGCACGGTTTGCCCCGAAGATACCATAGGCTCGGAAATCATTTTGGATAAACCCGATGGAACTCCTAGGTGATGTGGGTCATGTGGAACCTTGTTTCGATCTGTTTGGAGGTAGTGTTAGTGTTGGTGCAAGATAGTTGCATGGTTTGCACTGAATGTACCACAGGCTTGGAAATAATTTTGGATGCACCAGATGGAACTCCTTGGTGATGGGCCATGTGGAACCTAGTTTCAATCCGTTTGGAGATAGTGTTAGTGTTGGTGCAAGATAGGTGCACGGTTTGCGCCAGACGTACCATGGGCTCAAAAATCATTTTTTACGCACCCTGCGGTACTCCTAGGTGACAAGGGTCAAATGGAAGCTCGTTTCGGTCCATTTGGAGATAGTGCTAACGTTGACGCAAGATAGATGCTCGGTTTGCGGCGAACGTACCATAGGCTCAGAAATCATTTTGGATGCACTTGATGGAAGTCCTAGGTGACGAGGGTCATGTGGAACCTCGTTTCGATCCGTTTGGAGATAGTGTTAGTGTTGGTGCAAGATAGGTGCACGGTTTGCGCCAAACGTACCATAGGCTCAAAAATCGTTTTGGACGCACCCGATGGAACTCCTAGGTGATGTGGGTCTTGTGGAATCTCGTTTCGGTCCATTTCGAGACAGTGTTAGTGTCGGTGCAAGATCCGTGCACGGTTTGCGCCACATGTACCATTGGCTCATAAATCGTTTTGGACGCAACCAATGGTACTCCTAGGAGATGAGGCTCATGTGGAATATCTCATTTCAGTCAATTTGAAGATAGTGCTAATCTTGACGCAACATAGGTGCCCGGTTTTAAATTTAACGCACTCATAGTCTCGTAAATCGCTTTTGGATGCACCCATGGAACCGCTAGGTAATGTGGGTCATGTGGAACCTCGCTTCGATCCGCTTGGAGATAGTGTTAGTGTTGGTGCAAGATAGGTGCACGGTTTGTGCCAAACGCACTCATAGGCTCGTAAATTGTTTTGATGCACCCGATGGAACTCCTAGGTGACGGAGTCATGTGGAATATCTCATTTCAGCCAATTTGGACATAGTGCTAATCTTGATGCAAGATAGGTGCCCGGTTTGGCGCCGAACGCACCATAGGCTCGGAAATCGCTTCGGATGCACCCGATGGAACTGCTAATGACGTGGGTCATGTGGAACCTCGTTTCGATCCGTTTGGAGATAGTGTTAGTGTTGGTGCAAGATAGGTGCACGGTTTGCGCCAGATGTACCATAGGCTCAAAAATCGTTTTGGACGCACCCAGCGGTACTCCTAGGTGACGCGGGTCAAGTGGAAGCTCGTTTCGGTCCGTTTGGAGATAGTGCTAACGTTGACGCAAGATAGATGCACGGTTTGCGCCAAACGTACCATAGGCTCAGAAATCGTTTTGGATGCACCCGATGGAACACCTAGGTGACGTGGGTCATCTAGAACCTTGTTTTGATCCGTTTGGAGATAGTGTTAGTGTTGGTGCAAGATAGGTGCACGGTTTGCGCCAGACGTACCATAGGCTCAAAAATCGTTTTGGACGCACCCGGTGGTACTCCTAGGTGATGAGGGTCAAGTGGAAGCTCGTTTCGGTCCATTTGGAGATCCTGTTATTGTCGGGGCAAGATCCGTGCACGGTTTGCGCCACACGTACCATTGGCTCATAAATCGTTTTGGACGTAGCCGGTGGTACTCCTAGGTGATGAGGCACATGTGGAATATCTCATTTCAGTCAATTTGGAGATAGTGCTAATCTTGATGTAACATAGGTGCCCGGTTTGCGCCGAACGCACTATAGTCTTGGAAATCGCTTTGGATGCACCCGATGGAACTGCTAGGTAACGTGGGTCAAGTGTGATAGAGCTGGAGTGCCCGATCCTTCGTGAGTGGAGGATAACTATGATTTGGTGGTGTCGACCGCGATCCCGACTACGATTTAACAAGTCCGTGGCGCCTTAGCAATCGCTGAACCAACTCCCGATGGTTATTGACCTTGCTGGTGCTAGATCAACTCGATCACGTAAGATCAATTCCCTGCGGCAATCAAGAACAAGCAAGAATCTGAGGCGCAGCAACCCTGAATATTACTCAAGGTGGGGTTCTCAATTACACGAAGACGAAGCTTCGGAAGTAGCAATGGCTAACTTAAGCAAACAAAACCCCAAGCCAAAGAGGGCGCAGCCCTCTGCTAAATAGGGGGAAGAGGGAGGAAGGAGGACGCCCAGCCTGCCCACAAGGCAGGGAATAGGCGCCCAAACAGCCACACACCATCTCCTTGATCCCCTTTCCGATTTAGATGGCGCAAAGACTTCCCCGGTTATTTCTTGACAAAACTAAAAACACATAGGTGGCGCAGCACCTAGACATTATTCTAGGCAGGTTCATCATGAGCATAGATGGCGATGCACTTAGGAAACTTCTGGTCCTTCATTCTTCAAAAGCATCACGAAGTTTAATTCACGCACGAGCTCGAGTAAGTGGTCCCGTGTGGCGCCTGCTGGTTCGGGCTTGAGTAGCCATTCCCGTGTCGGGCTTGATGTCCTCATCATCCTCCCCTTCTGAATCCAAGTCGCCCTCGACAGCAGCTTCCTCAGCCTTGCCCGCATATGGTTTCAAATCTGCAACATTAAAACTAGAGGAAAACACCATAGTCTCGCAGGCAGGTCAAGTATATAAGCATTATCATTGATTTTCTTTAACACCTTGAAGGGACCAGCAGCACGGGCATCAGCTTAGACCTGTGCAAACTAGGAAAGCGATCTCATGCGCAAATGCAACCAAACCAAGTCACCAGGTTCAAAAGTAACAAGTTTACGCCCTTAGTACCAACAAAGCCTGATTTTTAGCATTAGTGTGCGTAATGTTCTCATTGTGTTTGCTCATGGATGTCCAACATTTGTTTAACACGCAACAAAGATCGACATGTGGGGCGCCCAAAGGGTCAAAGGACAGCAAGTCAATTGGCGCCTGTGGAATGTAAACCATAGACAACCTGAAAAGGGCACATTTTCGTGGTGGAATGTGTAGCACGATTGTAAGCAAACTCGACATGGGGCAAACAATCCTCCCAAAGTTTCAGATTCTTGTCTAACACAGCCCTAAGCATGGTAGATAAGGTTCTGTTCACAACCTCAGTTTGCCCATCTGCTTGTGGGTGACAAGTGGTGCTGAAAAGCAATTTAGTTCCTAGTTTATTCCAAAGAGATCTCCAAAATGACTTAGGAACTTAGCATCGCGATCTGAGACTATTGTATGTGGAACACCATGTAAACGTAATAATCTCGCGAAGAACAACTCAAGAACGCTGCTAGCATCATCAGTTTTATGACATGGTATGAAGTGAGCCATTTTAGAGAATCGATCAACAACCACAAAGATACTATCCTCCCTTCTTAGTTCAAGGTAAGCCCAAAACAAAATCCATAGAAATATCTAGCCAAGGAGAAGTAGGGCAGGTAACGCATATACAAACCGTGGTTGTTCGTGTGTGACTTAGTCGGGCACGTGGTGCAAGCAGGCAACAAAACGCCCACGTCGCGCGATCTGGGGCCAAAAGAAGCGCGGTCAAAATCTCCCGTGTCTTGTAAACGCCAAAGTGTCCCATGAGGCCGCCACCACGCGCTTCCTCGCAACAAGAAAAGACTTAACCGAGCTTATGGAATACATAGCTTGTTAGCGCGAACAAAACCCATCGGTTACATGGAATTTACCCCATGGTTTACCATCCTTGTAATGCAAAGCATGATGTCCTTAAAGCCGGATCATCGGCGATTGGTCTTTCACAGCTTGTAAACCAAAATTTTAAAGTCTAACTGGGACAAAGATGGTGTATCTACGACAAAGCATCAAAGCAATAATGTTGTCTTTCCCGTTTTGTGTTTGATGATGTAAGGAAAAGACTCTATGAATTCGACCCACTTAGCATGCCGACAGCTCAGATTAGTTTGGCTACTTAATATGTTTTAATGCCTCATGATCGTAATGAATTATAAACTCGCAAGCCAAAGATAGTGCTGCCATGTTTGAAGTAAAAGTAACCAAAGCTTAAAAGCTCCTTATCATAAGTTGAATAATTCAGACTAGCAGCGCTTTATTTTTTTCGCTAAAGTAAGCAACCGGCTTGCCCTCTTGCAAAAAAACACCGCCTAAGCCAATACCACTAGCATCGCATTCAAGTTCAAACATCTTATTGAAATCGTAGCTATAGTAAGGGGGCATGTGTCAACTTATCTTTTAGAATGGTGAATGCCTCGCCCCTGTGTCGCACACCCCAGAGAAAGGAACGCCCTTCTTGGTGAGCTCATGCAACGGGCGGCAATGGAGCTGAAGTCACGCATTTAACCGTCGGTAGAAACCGCAAGCCCAAGAAAACTCCGAATCATGCTATCGCTGTCGGCATGGGCCAGCTCGATGGCGCCAATCTTGCTGCTGTCCACTTCAATGCCCTACGGAGTAACAACATAGCTAAGAAATGAAACACGCTAGTGCGTAAGTCGACTTGTCCAAGTTACCAAACAAGCGGCAGCGCAAGCAAAGCATCAAAAATAGCATGCAACATGTTCCAAATGCTCTTTCATAGACTTGCTGTAAATTAGAATGTCATCAAAATAAACAACCACAAACAATCCTATGAAAGGCCTCAAAACTTCATTCATTAAGCGCGATAAATGTGTGGGAGCATTAGTCAATCCAAACGGCATAACTAACCATTCATATAAGCCAAATTTTGTTTTAAAAGCCGTTTTCCATTCATCCCCAAGTTTCATTCGAATCTGATGGTACCCGCCACGTTAAATCTACCTTGAGAATATAACAGCACCGCTTAAGCTCATCAAGCATATCATCAAGGCGAGGTATAGGATAACGATAACAAATTGTGATATTGTTAATCGCCGACAATCTACACACATGCCTGTGTACCATCTTTCTTTGGGACAAGTAGTACAGAACAGAGCAAGGGCTAAGAGACTCATTAATGTAGCCCTTATCATGTAGCGCTTGGACTTGGCGCTGAATCTCCTTTGTCTCATCGGGATTGGTACGGCACGGGCGCGGTTGGGAAGTCGGGCGCCTGTGATGAGGTCGATCTGGTGCTCAATGCCACGAATGGGAGAAGACTGGCGATAAGTCCGCCGGAAACACATCGGCAAAGTCCTCGCAAAAGCTTAGTAACAGCAGGGGTATATCCAAAGATGGTGCATCATCGAAAGTGAAAACCAGCACATGAGAACATACAATGTTTATAGCAAGGCATATTAGCAACATGTAGTTCATCAAAATCAGCAAGTGTAGCAAGTAAAACAGGAGCATGTAGCTTAATCTCTTTAGACGTGGCTGGTTGTTGTTGGCATTGTTTTAATGCTTTAGTAGCCCGAGCAATGTCATCTTTCACAACTGCTCAGGGTCATTGGATGAAGAATAATTTTCTTGCCCTTAAACAAGAATGAATAATGATTTGTGCGACCATGATGTAAACAATCAAGATCATATTGCTGTGGCCTACCAAGCAATAACGAGCATGCCTCCATAGGAACAACATCGCAATTAGTATAATCGTAATAAGATCCCATGGAGAAGTGAACACGCATCGAAAGCGTGTTACCTTGAGTTTGCCACCCTGGTTGAGCCATTGAATGTGGTAGGGATGTGGATGTGGATGCGCTTTGGAGAGACAACTCTCCACCAGATCCGAACTTGCCAAATTGTTGCAACCATCACCGCCAATGATGATGCGAATGGATCGTTTTGCACAACACCTTTGGTGTGGAACAAAGTGTGGCGCTGGTTTCGCCAGTCAGGCAACCTGTGGTAATCGAGGACTCGCTGCACAACAAGACTCTCATACTTGTCGTTGTCATGGCAGCCACGTGTTCTTCCGTATGTCCCCAAACATCAGCAGCAAGCATAGCATATATAGTTTCATCGGAATCACTAGCGGAAGAATACTCACCATCGCCACGATAATCAACGACGCTTGTTGGGGCAGTCCCGTATCACATGCCCATAACCTTGCAACGATGGCATTGAATGTCCTTTGTGCGGCTAGTGGAAGAGGAGGCGCCTTATTAGCTGAAAGGGGCGCCGGAGGTGGAGCTGCTGCCTTGTCACGTGACATACCGCTATGTGGGAGGGCGCCGAGGGGCTGAAGGGATCAAAGTAGTGTGACCTGCAAAAGAGTTAGAATGGGTCCTTGCTCGTCGTCCCTCAAGACTTCACGCTCAGCTTTGCAAGCAAATGCAAACAAAGTAGTAATATCATCATAGTGCTTATAATCAAGAATATCCTGAATTTCACGGTTCAAACCACCACGTAAATCGCGCCATCGCAGCATCATTAGTCTCAACTAAACCACAACGAATCATGCCGGTTTGCAACTCCTGATAATACTCTTCTATAGATTTGGTTCCTTGCTGAAAGCGCTGCATTTTATTAAGCAAGTCTCGTGCATAATAGGAAGGAACAAATCGGTGTCGCATGACAGTTTTTAATTGCTCCCAAGTTGTGGGAATGTTATTAGGTGTTTGCTGCGATGCTCACGCCACCAAATGGATGTAAATCTGTAAACTCACTAGTAGCAGCCCTAACTTGATATTGTGCAAGAACATCATGACAATGAAATTTCGATCACCGCAAGTTCCCAATCAAGATACGCACCCGGATCATATTTGCCATTAAATGAAGGAATCGTGAACTTAATCTTAGTAAATGAGTCGCTTCGACACGCACACACGCGCCACCACGGGCGGTTGCGGTGGCGCCCATGGCGGTCCCTGGTCGCCGATCTCGGTATCGCCACCATAATCAAATTCCGCGACGCCGATCAACAAGTTGTTGTACCAACTCATCAAGCGCAGTAGTGAGCGTGGCAAGGCTGGTGGCGTGGGCAGCTTGTGCTTGCTGCATCTCCATGAGCGTAGCATTTGTGGCCATTTGAGCGCCCTGAAATTGACCCACTTGCTCGCTGGCAATCCTAATCTCCTCTCCGCCAAGCCCTCCACGTGCTCGCTCATCTTGCGATTGAAGTGGTGAATGATGCCTTTAGTGCGTGGGGACCGAGGCATGGCGCCCTGATCAGCTGGCTCCCATGTCATTGTTAGTAGGAAAACAACGAACACGTAAAACAAGTATGTGCCCTAAAGCCTATAGGATATGGTGGTGATCAAGGCACTCAAACTAAAGCTGTTATCAAACTCTTACCCGCTCTACCAAGCTTGCAGGGGTGACTTGCAACCAGCGTACAACCTTCCAAAGATTGAATGGAGCGATTGCCGAGGACACAGAGCTTGATCGTCAGAGAAAATTTGTGGAGTTCTCGGGAAAGCTGCACTCAATTGCAAGGGTTAGCACAATCAAACAGCAATGCAAGGTTGAATAATAGTGCTAAACACGTCGCTATGTTGCTGGAAACAAGTGGAAACGTGCAAAGGCAGCAATGTGGCGCCCAAGGGGGGAGGCGCCCTGGTGTGTTCCTGTCCAGAGAGGAAGACCAGCGCCCAAATCAGGGTGGATCACAACAGCCTGAATTCTTCTTTCCAAAACTTGACAATCTGAAATGAGGAAGAATATTGCACCAAATCCCAAAACAGGGAAAGGGGTGATGCCAACAGGGAAAAAAAGACCTGCCCCCAAATGTAATTATGTTATGTTGGCGAAAGCGGCTTTTCCTTTCCTTCTTTTTCTTTTTTTTGTTTAATACATTGTCACCTTGCCTTTTTTGTTTTGAATAGATTGGCACCTTACCTTTTTTTTCTTTTCTGGATACTTTCCCTTTGGCCCAAAACTTTCCAAAATGTGGCAGAGGGGGGGGCGCCAGGAAGGAAAACTGTGGTAGGGAGAGGGCGTGCACCAGGGTTGGGGGAAGATAGGGAGAGGGCGTGCACCAGGGAGGGGGAAGATGGTGAAGAGGGCGTGGTGGTGGTGGTGGACAGAAACAACGATGAAAAACAACGGCGACGAACACAAAGTGACCAGCAACTATTGACGCAAAAGCACACAAATTCAACAACGCAAATTACCGAATGAAATGTGCAAGGCTCAAAAGGTGCTGGGACAAAGGTCGAACCTGATTGTTGTTTTGGTTTCGTGGACAATAGGACGATGAACAATCTGGAAACTAAAGGATAACTCGATAAAACTCACCGATCAAGGAGTGCCCGATCCTTCGGTGAGTGGAGGATAACTACGATTTGGTGGGTGTCAACCCTCGCGATCCGACTACGACGAACAAGTCCATGGCGCCTTAGCAATCGCTGAACCAACTCCCGATGGTTATTGACCTTGCTGGTGCTAGATCAACCTGATCATGAAGATCAATTCCTGCTGGCAATCGAAGAACAAGCAAGAATCTGAGGCGAGCAACCCTGAATATTACTCGAAGGTGGGGTTCTGAATTACACGAAGATTTAAGCTTCGGAAGTAGCAATGGCTAACTTAAGCAAACAAAACCTAAGCCAAAGAGGGGCGCAGCCCCTGGCTAAATAGGGGGAAGAGGGAGGAAGGAGGACGCCCAGCCTGCCCACAAGGCAGGAATAGGCGCCCAAACAGCCACACACCATCTCCTTGATCCCCTTTCCGATTTAGATGGCGCAGCACCTTCCTGGTTATTTCTTGACAAAAACTAAAAACACATAGGTGGCGCAGCACCTAGACATTATTGGGCAGGTTCATCATGAGCATAGATGGCGATGCACTTAGGAAAACTTCTGGTCCTTCATTCTTCAAAATCATCACGAAGTTTAATTCATGTGCACGAGCTCGAGTAAGTGGTCCTGGTGGCGCCTGTGCTGGTTCGGGCTTGAGTAGCCATTCCCTGTGTCGGGGTTGATGTCCTCATCAATGTGGAACCTCGCTTCGATCCGCTTTGGAGATAGTGTTAGTATTGGTGCAAGATAGGTGCACGGTTTGCGCCTTTAACGCACTCAAAGGCTCGTAAATCATTTGGATGCACCGATGGAACTCCTAGGTGACGACGGGGTCATGTGGAACCTCGCTTAGATCTGTGTGGAGGTAGTGTTAGTGTTGGTGCAAGATAGGTGCACGGTTTGCGCCAAACGCACCATAGGCTCGTAAATTGTTTTGATGCACCCGATGGAACTCCTAGGTGACGTGGGTCATGTGGAACCTTGTTTCGATCCGTTTGGAGATAGTGTTAGTGTTGGTGCAAGATAGGTGCACGGTTTGCGCCAGACGTACCATAGGCTCAAAAATTGTTTTGGAGGCACCTGGTGGTACTCCTAGGTGATGAGGGTCAAGTGGAAGCTCATTTCGTCCGCTTTGGAGATAATGCTAGTGTTGGTGCAAGATAGGTGCACGGTTTTATGCTTAACGCACTCATAGGCTCAAAAATCATTTTGGACGCACTCCAGCCGGTACTCCTAGGTGATGAGGGTCAAGTGGAAGCTTGTTTCGTCCATTTGGAGGTAGTGTTAACGCTGACGCAAGATAGTTGCACGGTTTATGCGTAACGCATCATAGGGTCGTAAATCAATTTGGAGGCACCCAATGGAACTCCTAGGTGACGAGGGTCAAGTGGAAACTCGCTTTCGTCCATTTGGAGATAGTGTTAGAGTTGGTGCAAGATAGGTGCACGGTTTGCCCCAAGGTACCATAGGCTCGAAATCATTTTGGATAAGCCCGATGGAACTCCTAGGTGACGGGTCATGTGGAACCTCGCTTCGATCTGTTTGGAGATAGTGTTAGTGTTGGTGCAAGATAGTTGCACGGATACCGAATGTGCCATAGGCTTGGAAATAGTTTTGATGCACGAGATGGAACTCCTTGGTGACGACGGGGTCATGTGGAACCTAGTTTCAATCCGTTTGGAGATAGTGTTAGTGTTGGTGCAAGATAGGTGCACGGTTTGCGCCAGACGCTCCATAGGCTCAAAAATCGCTTTTGGACGCACTCCGATGGTACTCCTAGGTGACGAGGTCAAATGGAAGCTCGCTTCATCTCCATTTGGAGATAGTGCCAACGTTGACGCAAGATACGGTTTGCGCCAACGTAACATAGGCTCAGAAATCGTTTTGGATGCACCCGATGGAACACCTAGGTGACGTCGGTCATGTGGAAGCTCGTTTTGATCTGTTTGGAGATAGTGTTAGTGTTGGTGCAAGATAGGTGCACGGTTTGCGCCAGACGTACCATAGGCTCAAAAATCGTTTTGGACGCACCCGGTGGTACTCCTAGGTGATGAGGGTCAAGTGGAAGCTTGTTTCGGTCCGTTTGGAGATAGTGCTAGTGTTGGTGCAAGATAGTTGCACGGATTACCCCGAACATACCGTAGGCTCAGAAATCATTTTGGATAAGCCCGATGGAACTCCTAGGTGATGTGGGTCATGTGGAACCTCGTTTCGATCCATTTGGAGATAGTGTTAGTGTTGGTGCAAGATAGTTGCACGGTTTGCACCGAATGTACCATAGGCTCGGACATAGTTTTGGATGCACGAGATGGAACTCCGTGGTGACATGGGTCATGTGGAACCTAGTTTCAATCCATTTGGAGATAGTGTTAGTGTTGGTGCAAGATAGGTGCACGGTATGCGCTAGACGTTCCATAGGCTCAAAAATCATTTTGGACGCACCCAGCGGTACACCTAGGTGACGAGGGTCAAATGGAAGCTCGTTTCGGTCCGTTTGGAGATAGTGCTAATGTTGACGCAAGATAGATGCACGGTTTGCGGCGAAGGTACCATAGGCTCAGAAATCATTTTGGACGCACTTGATGGAACTCCTAGGTGACGAGGGTCATGTGGAACCTCGTTTCGATCCGTTTGGAGATAGTGTTAGTGTTGGTGCAAGATAGGTGCATGGTTTGCGCCGAACGTAACATAGGGTCAAAAATCGTTTTGGACGCACCCGATGGAACTCCTAGGTGACGTGGGTCTTGTGGAATCTCGTTTCGGTCCATTTGGAGACAGTGTTTGTGCCGGTGCAAGATCCGTGCACGGTTTGCGCCACACGTGGGCATAGAAATTGTTTTGGACGCAGCTGATGGTACTCCTAGGTGATGAGGCTCATGTGGAATATCTCATTTCAGTCAATTTGGAGATAGTGCTAATCTTGACGCAACATAGGTGCCCGGTTTGCGCCGAACGTACCATAGTCTCGGAAATCGTTTTGGATGCACCCGATGGAACTACTAGGTAACGTGGGTCATGTGGAACCTCGTTTCGATCCGTTTGGAGTAGTGTTAGTGTTGGTGCAAGATAGGTGCACGGTTTGCGTCGAACGTACCATAGGCTCGGAAATCATTTTGGATGCACCCGATGGAACTCCTAGGTGACGTGGGTCAAGTGGAACCTCGTTTAGATCTGTTCGGAGGTAGTTTTAGTGTTGGTGCAAGATAGATGCACGTTTTGCGCCAAACGTACCATAGGCTCAGAAATTGTTTTGGATGCACCCGATGGAACTCCAAGGTGACGTGCGTCATGTGGAATATCTCATTTCAGTCAATTTGGAGATAGTGCTAATCTTGACGCAAGATAGGTGCCCGGTTTGTGCCGAACGTACCATAGGCTCGGAAATCGTTTTGGATGCACCCGATGGAACTGCTAGGTGACGTGGCTCATGTGGAACCTCGTTTTGATCCGTTTGGAGATAGTGTTAGTATTGGCGCAAGATAGGTGCACGGTTTGCCCCGAAGGTACCATAGGCTCGGAAATCATTTTGGATAAACCCGATGGAACTCCTAGGTGACGTGGGTCATGTGGAACCTTGTTTCGATCTGTTTGGAGAGAGTGTTAGTGTTTGTGCAAGATAGTTGCATGGTTTGCACTGAATGTACCATAGGCTTGGAAATAGTTTTGGATGCACCAGATGGAACTCCTTGGTGATGGGCCATGTGGAACCTAGTTTCAATCCGTTTGGAGATAGTGTTAGTGTTGGTGCAAGATAGGTGCACGGTTTGCGCCAGACGTACCATGGGCTCAAAAATCGTTTTGGACGCACCCAGCGGTACTCCTAGGTGACGAGGGTCAAATGGAAGCTCATTTCGGTCCATTTAGAGATAGTGCTAACGTTGACGCAAGATAGATGCTCGGTTTGCGGCGAACGTACCATAGGCTCGGAAATCATTTTGGACGCACTTGATGGAACTCCTAGGTGACGAGGGTCAAGTGGAACCTCGTTTCGATCCGTTTGGAGATAGTGTTAGTGTTGGTGCAAGATAGGTGCACGGTTTGCGCCGAACGTACCATAGGCTCGGAAATCATTTTGGATGCAACCGATGGAACTCCTAGGTGACGTGGGTCATGTGGAACCTCGTTTAGATCTGTTTGGAGGTAGTGTTAGTGTTGGTGCAAGATAGGTGCACGGTTTGCGCCAAACGTACCATAGGCTCAGAAATTGTTTTGGATGCACCCGATGGAACTCCTAGGTGACGTGGGTCATGTGGAATATCTCATTTCAGTCAATTTGGAGATAGTGCTAATCTTGATGCAAGATAGGTGCCCAGTTTGCGCCGAACGTACCATAGGCTCGGAAATCGTTTCGGATGCACCCGACGGAACTGCTAAGTGACGTGGGTCATGTGGAACCTCGTTTCGATCCGTTTGGAGATAGTGTTAGTGTTGGTGCAAGATAGGTGCACGGTTTGCGCCAGATGTACCATAGGCTCAAAAATCGTTTTGGACGCACCCAACGGTACTCCTAGGTGACGAGGCTCAAATGAAGCTTGTTTCGGTCCGTTTGGAGATAGTGCTAACGTTGACGCAAGATAGGTGCACGGTTTGCGCCAAACGTACCATAAGCTCAGAAATCGTTTTGGATGCACCCGATGGAACACCTAGGTGACGTGGGTCATCTGGAACCTTGTTTTGGTCCGTTTGGAGATAGTGTTAGTGTTGGTGCAAGATAGGTGCACGGTTTGCGCCAGACGTACCATAGGCTCAAAATCTTTTGGACGCACCGGTGGTACCCTAGGTGATGAGGGTCAAGTGGAAGCTCGTTTTCGTCCGCTTTGGAGATAGTGCTAGTGTTGGTGCAAGATAGGTGCACGGTTTGCGGCGAACATACCATAGGCTCAAAAATCATTTTGGACGCACCCAGCGGTACTCCTAGGTGACGAGGGTCAAGTGGAAGCTCGTTTCGGTCCATTTGGAGGTAGTGCTAACGTTGACGCAAGATAGTTGCACGGTTTGTGGTGAACGTACCATAGGGTCAGAAATCAATTTGGAGGCACGCAATAGAACTCCTAGGTGACGATGGTCAAGTGGAAACTCGTTTCGGTCCATTTGGAGATAGGTTAGAGCTGGTGCAAGATAGTTGCATGGATTGCCCCGAACATACCGTAGGCTCAGAAATCATTTTGGATAAGCCCGATGGAACTCCTAGGTGACGTGGGTGATGTGGAACCTCGTTTCGATCCGTTTGGAGATAGTGTTAGTGTTGGTGCAAGATAGTTGCACGATTTGCACCGAATGTACCATAGGCTCGGAAATAGTTTTGGATGCACGAGATGGAACTCCTTGGTGACGTGGGTCATGTGGAACCTAGTTTCAATCCGTTTGGAGATGGTGTTAGTGTTGGTGCAAGATAGGTGCACGGTTTGCGCCAGACATTCCATAGGCTCAAAAATCGTTTTGGACGCACCCAGCGGTACTCCTAGGTGACGAGGGTCAAATGGAAGCTCGTTTCGGTCCGTTTGGAGATAGTGCTAACGTTGACGCAAGATAGATGCACGGTTTATGCGTAACGTACCATAGGCTCGGAAATCATTTTGGACGCACTTGATGGAACTCCTAGGTGACGAGGGTCATGTGGAACCTCGTGGTCGATCCGCTTGGAGATAGTGTTAGTGTTGGTGCAAGATAGGTGCACGGTTTGGCGCCTTTAACTTACCATAGGGTCAAAAATCGTTTTGGACGCACCCGATGGAACTCCTAGGTGACGTGGGTCTTGTGGAATCTCGCTTTCGTCCATTTGGAGAGAGTGTTAGTGTCGGTGCAAGATCCGGCACGTTTGCCACACATACCGCTATGGCTTAGAAATTGTTTTGGACGCACCGATGGTACTCCTAGGTGATGAGGCTCATGTGGAATATCTCATTTCATTCAATTTGGAGATAGTGCTAATCTTGACGCAAGATAGGTGCCCGGTTTGTGCCGAACGCACCATAGGCTCGGAAATCGCTTTTGGATGCACCCGATGGAACTGCTAGGTGACGTGGGTCATGTGGAACCTCGTTTTGATCCGTCTGGAGATAGTGTTAGTATTGGCGCAAGATAGGTGCACGCTCGGAAATCATTTTGGATAAACCCGATGGAACTCCTTGGTGACGTGGGTCATGTGGAACCTCGTTTCGATCTGTTTGGAGATAGTGTTACTGTTGGTGCAAGATAGTTGCACGGTTTGCACCGAATGTACCATAGGCTCGGAAATAGTTTTGGATGCACGAGATGGAACTCCTTGGTGACGTGGGTCATGTGGAACCTAGTTTCAATCCATTTGGAGATAGTGTTAGTGTTGGTGCAAGATAGGTGCACGGTTTGGCGCAAGACGCTCCCATAGGCTCAAAAATCGCTTTGGACGCACCCAGCGGTACTCCTAGGTGACGAGGCTCAAATGGAAGCTCGTTTTGGTCCATTTGGAGATAGTGCTAACGTTGACGCAAGATAGATGCACGGTTTGCGCCGAACGTAACATAGGCTCGTAAATCGCTTTGGATGCACCCGATGGAACACCTAGGTGACGTGGGGTCATGTGGAAGCTCGCTTCGATCCGTTTGGAGATAGTGTTAGTGTTGGTGCAAGATAGGTGCATGGTTTGCGCCAGACGCACCATAGGCTCAAAAATCGCTTTTGGACGCACTCCGTGGTACTCCTAGGTGATGAGGGTCAAGTGGAAGCTCGCTTCGTCCATTTGGAGATAGTGCTAGTGTTGGTGCAAGATAGGTGCACGGTTTGCGGCGTAACGTACCATAGGCTCAAAAATCATTTTGGACGCATCCCGATGCGGTACTCCTAGGTGACGAGGGTCAAGTGGAAGCTCGCTTTTTTCTCCGAGTGGAGGTAGTGCTAACGTTGACGCAAGATAGATGCACGGTTTATGCGTAAACATACCATAGGGGTCGAAATCAATTTGGAGGCACCTAATGGAACTCCTAGGTGACGAGGGTCAAGTGGAAGCTCGTTTCGGTCCATTTGGAGATAGTGTTAGTGTTGGTGCAAGATAGTTGCACGGATTGCCCCGAACGTACCGTAGGCTCAGAAATCATTTTGGATAAGCCCGATGGAACTCCTAGGTGACGTGGGTCATGTGGAACCTCGTTTCGATCCATTTGGAGATAGTGTTAGTGTTGGTGCAAGATAGTTGCACGGTTTGCACCGAATGTACCATAGGCTCGGACATAGTTTTGGATGCACGAGATGGAACTCCGTGGTGACGTGGGTCATGTGGAACCTAGTTTCAATCCGTTTGGAGATAGTGTTAGTGTAGGTGCAAGATAGGTGCACGGTTTGCGCTAGACGTTCCATAGGGTCAAAAATCGTTTTGGACGCACCCAGCGGTACTCCTAGGTGACGAGGGTCAAATGGAAGCTCGTTTTGGTCCATTTGGAGATAGTGCTAACGTTGACGCAAGATAGATGCACGGTTTGCGGCGAACGTACCATAGGCTCGGAAATCATTTTGGACGCACTTGATGGAACTCCTAGGTGACGAGGGTCATGTGGAACCTCGTTTCGATCCGTTTGGAGATAGTGTTAGTGTTGGTGCAAGATAGGTGCACGGTTTGCGCCAAACATAACATAGGGTCAAAAATCGTTTTGGACGCACCCGATGGAACTCCTAGGTGCGTGGGTCTTGTGGAATCTCGTTTCGGTCCATTTGGAGACAGTGTTTGTGTCGGTGCAAGATCCGTGCACGGTTTGCGCCACACGTACCGTTGGCTTAGAAATTGTTTTGGACGCAGCCGATGGTACTCCTAGGTGATGAGGCTCATGTGGAATATCTCATTTCAATCAATTTGGAGATAGTGCTAATCTTGACGCAAGATAGGTGCCCGGTTTGTGCCGAACGTACCATAGGCTCGGAAATCGTTTTGGATGCACCCGATGGAACTGCTAGGTGACGTGGGTCATGTGGAACCTCGTTTTGATCCGTTTGGAGATAGTGTTAGTATTGGCGCAAGATAGGTGCACGGTTTGCCCCGAAGGTACCATAGGCTCGGAAATCATTTTGGATAAACCCGATGGAACTCCTAGGTGACGTGGGTCATGTGGAACCTTGTTTCGATCTGTTTGGAGATAGTGTTAGTGTTGGTGCAAGATAGTTGCATGGTTTGCACTGAATGTACCATAGGCTTGGAAATAGTTTTGGATGCACCAGATGGAACTCCTTGGTGATGGGCCATGTGGAACCTAGTTTCAATCCGTTTGGAGATAGTGTTAGTGTTGGTGCAATATAGGTGCACGGTTTGCGCCAGACGTACCATGGGCTCAAAAATCATTTTGGACGCACCCAGCGGTACTCCTTGGTGACGAGGGTCCAATGGAAGCTCGTTTCGGTCCATTTAGAGATAGTGCTAACGTTGACGCAAGATAGATGCTCGGTTTGCGGCGAACGTACCATAGGCTCGGAAATCATTTTGGACGCACTTGATGGAACTCCTAGGTGACGAGGGTCATGTGGAACCTCGTTTCGATCCGTTTGGAGATAGTGTTAGTGTTGGTGCAAGATAGGTGCACGGTTTGCGCCGAACGTACCATAGGGTCAAAAATCGTTTTGGACGCAGCCGATGGAACTCCTAGGTGACGTGGGTCTTGTGGAATCTCATTTCGGTCCATTTGGAGACAGTGTTAGTGTTGGTGCAAGATCCGCGGCACGGTTTATGCGCCCACACATACCGTTGGCTTAAAATTGTTTTGGACGCAGCCGATGGTACTCCAAGGTGATGAGGCTCATGTGGAATATCTCATTTCAGTCAATTTGGAAATAGTGCTAATCTTGACGCAACATAGGTGCCCGGTTTGCGCCGAACGTACCATAGTCGGAAATCATTTTGGATGCACCCGATGGAACTGCTAGGTGACGTGGGTCATGTGGAACCTCGCTTTCGATCCGTTTGGAGATAGTGTTAGTGTTGGTGCAAGATAGGTGCACGGTTTGTATTTAACGCGTACCATAGGCTCGGAAATCATTTTGGATGCAACCGATGGAACTCCTAGGTGACGTGGGTCATGTGGAACCTCGCTCGATCTGTTTGGAGGTAGTGTTAGTGTTGGTGCAAGATAGGTGCACGGTTTGCATCAAACGTACCATAGGCCGGAAATTGTTTTGGATGCACCCGGATGGAACTCCTAGGTGACGTGGGTCATGTGGAACCTGGTTTATCTCATTTGGAGATAGTGTTAATCTTGTGCAAGATAGAGATAGTGCTAATCTTGATGCAAGATAGGTGCCCGGTTTATGGCGGAACGCTAGGTACCATAGGCAAAATGGAAAATCGCTTTTGGATGCACCCGATGGAACTCCTAGGTGACGTGGGTCATGTGGAACCTCGCTCTCGGAAATCCGAGATGGAGATAGTGTTGGTGTTGGTGCAAGATATCCTTTTGCACGGTTTGGCGCAAGATGTACCATAGGCTCAAAAAGGCTCCAACGAAATCATTTTGGACGCACCGATGGAACTCCTAGGTGACGAGGGTCATGGAACCTAGGTAAAATCCCTAGGAGAGTGTCAAGGCTGCAAGATGTGAAGCTTGCATAGGGTCGTAAATCATTTTGGACGCACCCGATGGAACTCCTTGGAGATAGTGTGTCCATTTGGAGATAGTGTTAGTGTTGACGCAAGATAGTTGCACGGTTTGGCGCCAAACGCACCATAGGCTCGTAAATCATTTTGGATGCACCCAATGGAACACCTAGGTGACGTGGGTCATGTGAAACCTTGTTTTGATCCATTTGGAGATAGTGTTAGTGTTGGTGCAAGATAGGTGCACGGTTTGTTTAGGCGCGAACGTACCATAGGCTCAAAAATTGTTTTGGACGCACCGATGGTACTCCTAGGTGACGAGGGTCAAGTGGAAGCTCGTTTCGTCCATTTGGAGATAGTGTGGAGATAGTGCTAACGTTGACGCAAGATAGATGCACGGTTTATGCCGAACGTACCATAGGCTCGGAAATCATTTTGGACGCACTTGATGGAACTCCTAGGTGACGAGGTCATGTGGAACCTCGCTTCGATCCATTTGGAGATAGTGTTAGTGTTGGTGCAAGATAGGTGCACGGTTTGCGCCGAACGTACCATAGGTCAAAATCATTTTGGACGCACCCCGATGGAACTCCTAGGTGACGTGGGTCTTGTGGAATCTCATTTCGTCCATTTGGAGATAGTGTTAGTGTTGGTGCAAGATAGGTGCACGTTTTTGCGCCACACATACCATTGGCTCGTAAATTGTTTTGGACGCAGCCGATGGTACTCCTAGGTGATGAGGCTCATGTGGAATATCTCATTTCATTCAATTTGGAGATAGTGCTAATCTTGACGCAAGATAGGTGCCCGGTTTGTGCCGAACGTACCATAGGCTCGGAAATCGTTTTGGATGCACCCGATGGAACTGCCTAGGTGACGTGGGGTCATGTGGAACCTCGCTTTGATCCGCTTTGGAGATAGTGTTAGTATTGGCGCAAGATAGGTGCACGGTTTGCCCCGAAGGTACCATAGGCTCGGAAATCATTTTGGATAAACCTGATGGAACTCCTAGGTGACGTGGGTCATGTGGAACCTCGTTTCGATCTGTTTGGAGATAGTGTTAGTGTTGGTGCAAGATAGTTGCACGGTTTGCACTGAATGTACCATAGGCCTAGAAATAGTTTTGGATGCACGAGATGGAACTCCTTGGTGACGTGGGTCATGTGGAACCTAGTTTCAATCCGTTTGGAGACAGTGTTAGTGTTGGTGCAAGATAGGTGCACGGTTTGCGCCAGACGCACTATAGGCTCAAAAATCATTTTGGACGCACCCAAATGGGTATTCCTAGGTGACGAGGGTCAAATGGAAGCTTGTTTCGTCCATTTGGAGATAGTGCTAACGTTGACGCAAGATAGATGCACGGTTTGGCGCGCGTAACGTACCATAGGCTCGTAAATCATTTTGGACGCACTTGATGGAACTCCTAGGTGACGAGGGTCATGTGGAACCTCGTTTCGATCCGTTTGGAGATAGTGTTAGTGTTGGTGCAAGATAGGTGCACGGTTTGCGCCCAACATAACATAGGGTCAAAAATCGTTTTGGACGCACCCGATGGAACTCCTAGGTGCGTGGGTCTTGTGGAATCTCGTTTCGGTCCTTTTGGAGACAAGTGTTAGTGTCGGTGCAAGATAGGTGCACACGGTTTTGCCACACGCACCATTGGCTAGAAATTGTTTTTGGACGCAGCCGATGGTACTCCTAGGTGATGAGGCTCATGTGGAATATCTCATTTCAATCAATTTGGAGATAGTGCTAATCTTGACGCAAGATAGGTGCCCGGTTTGTGCCGAACGTACCATAGGCTCGGAAATCATTTTGGATGCACCCGATGGAACTGCTAGGTGACGTGGGTCATGTGGAACCTCGCTTTGATCCGCTTTGGAGATAGTGTTAGTGTTGGTGCAAGATAGGTATGTTGCGTTTGCGCCAAGGTACCATAGGCTCGGAAATCATTTTGGATAAACCCGATGGAACTCCTAGGTGACGTGGGTCATGTGGAACCTCGTTTCGATCTGTTTGGAGATAGTGTTAGTGTTGGTGCAAGATAGTTGCATGGTTTTTGCCTAAATGTACCATAGGCTCTTGGAAATAGTTTTGGATGCACGAGATGGAACTCCTGGTGACGTGGGCCATGTGGAACCTAGTTTCAATCCGTTTGGAGATAGTGTTAGTGTTGGTGCAAGATAGGTGCACGGTTTGCGCCAGACGTACCATAGGCTCAAAAATCATTTTGGACGCACCCAGCGGTACTCCTAGGTGACGAGGGTCAAATGGAAGCTCGTTTTGGTCCGTTTGGAGATAGTGCTAACGTTGACGCAAGATAGATGCACGGTTTGCGCCGAACGTAACATAGGCTCAGAAATCATTTTGGATGCACCCGATGGAACACCTAGGTGACGTGGGTCATGTGGAACCTCGTTTTGATCCGTTTGGAGATAGTGTTAGTGTTGGTGCAAGATAGGTGCACGGTTTGCGCCAGACGTACCATAGGCTCAAAAATCATTTTGGACGCACCCGGTGGTACTCCTAGGTGATGAGGGTCAAGTGGAAGCTCGTTTCGGTCCGTTTGGAGATAGTGCTAGTGTTGGTGCAAGATAGGTGCACGGTTTATGTTTAACGCACTCATAGGCTCAAAAATCATTTTGGACGCATCGATGGAACTCCTAGGTGACGAGGGTCATGTGGAAGCTCGATCCGCTTTTGAGTGTTCAAGATAGGTGCACGGTTTGGAGGTAGTGCTAACGTTGACGCAAGATAGATGCACGGGTTGTGGAATCTCGCATTTGATCCGAACGTACCATAGGGTCGTAAATAGGTGCTTAGAATTGTTTTGGAGGCACCTAATGGAACTCCTAGGTGACGTGGGTCAAGTGGAACCTCGTTTCGGTCCATTTGGAGATAGTGTTAGTGTTGGTGCAAGATAGTTGCACGGATTGCCCCGAACGCACTCATAGGGCTCGTAAATCATTTTGGATAAACCCGATGGAACTCCTAGGTGACGTGGGTCATGTGGAACCTCGTTTCGATCCATTTGGAGATAGTGTTAGTGTTGGTGCAAGATAGTTGCACGGTTTGCACCGAATGTACCATAGGCTCGAAATAGTTTTGGATGCACGAGATGGAACTCCTGGTGACGTGGGTCATGTGGAACCTAGTTTCAATCCGCTTTGGAGATAGTGTTAGTGTAGGTGCAAGATAGGTGCACGGTTTGCGCTAGACGTTCCATAGGGTCAAAAATCGTTTTGGACGCACCCAACGGTACTCCTAGGTGACGAGGGTCAAATGGAAGCTCGTTTTGGTCCATTTGGAGATAGTGCTAACGTTGACGCAAGATAGATGCACGGTTTGGCGCTTAACGTACCATAGGCTCGGAAATCATTTTGGACGCACTTGATGATGGAACCCTAGGTGACGAGGGTCATGTGGAACCTCGCTCGTTTCGATCCATTTGGAGATAGTGTTAGTGTTGGTGCAAGATAGGTGCACGGTTTGGCGCCAAACATACCATAGGCTTCAAAAATCGCTTTTGGACGCACCCGATGGAACTCCTAGGTGACGTGGGTCTTGTGGAATCTCGTGTTTTCGTCCATTTGGAGATAGTGTTTGTGTTGGTGCAAGATAGGTGCACGGTTTTGCGCCACACGCACCATTGGCTTAGAAATTGTTTTGGACGCACCCGATGGTACTCCTAGGTGATGAGGCTCATGTGGAATATGTCATTTCAGTCAATTTGGAGATAGTGCTAATCTTGACGCAACATAGGTGCCCGGTTTGCGCCGAACGTACCATAGGCTCGGAAATCATTTTGGATGCACCCGATGGAACTGCTAGGTGACGTGGGTCATGTGGAACCTCGTTTTGATCCATTTGGAGATAGTGTTAGTGTTGGCGCAAGATAGGTGCACGGTTTGCCCCGAAGGTACCATAGGCTCGGAAATCATTTTGGATAAACCCGATGGAACTCCTAGGTGACGTGGGTCATGTGGAACCTTGTTTCGATCCATTTGGAGATAGTGTTAGTGTTGGTGCAAGATAGTTGCATGGTTTGCACCGAATGTACCATAGGCTCGGAAATAGTTTTGGATGCACCAGATGGAACTCCTTGGTGACGTGGGTCATGTGGAACCTAGTTTCAATCCGTTTGGAGATAGTGTTAGTGTTGGTGCAAGATAGGTGCACGGTTTGCGCCAGACGTACCATAGGCTCAAAAATCATTTTGGACGCACCAGCGGTACTCCTAGGTGACGAGGGTCAAATGGAAGCTCGTTTCGGTCCATTTGGAGATAGTGCTAACGTTGACGCAAGATAGATGCACGGTTTGCGGCGAACGTACCATAGGCTCGGAAATCATTTTGGACGCACTTGATGGAACTCCTAGGTGACGAGGGTCATGTGGAACCTCGTTTCGATCCGTTTGGAGATAGTGTTAGTGTTGGTGCAAGATAGGTGCACGGTTTGCGCCGAACGTACCATAGGCTCAAAAATCGTTTTGGACGCAGCCGATGGAACTCCTAGGTGACGTGGGTCTTGTGGAATCTCATTTCGGTCCATTTGGAGACAGTGTTAGTGTCGGTGCAAGATCCGTGCACGGTTTGCGCCACACATACCGTTGGCTTAGAAATTGTTTTGGACGCAGCCGATGGTACTCCTAGGTGATGAGGCTCATGTGGAATATCTCATTTCAGTCAATTTGGAGATAGTGCTAATCTTGACGAAACATAGGTGCCCGGTTTTCACCGAACGTACCATAGTCTCGGAAATCATTTTGGATGCACCCGATGGAACTGCTAGGTAATGTGGGTCATGTGGAACCTCGTTTCGATCCATTTGGAGATAGTGTTAGTGTTGGTGCAAGATAGGTGCACGGTTTTGCGCCGAACGCACCATAGGCTCGGAAATCATTTTGGATGCAAACCGATGGAACTCCTAGGTGACGTGGGTCATGTGGAACCTCGCTTAGATCTGCTTTTGGAGGTAGTGTTAGTGTTGGTGCAAGAAGATAGGTGCACAGTTTTTGCATCAAACGTACCATAGGCTCGTAAATTGTTTTGGATGCACCCGATGGAACTCCTAGGTGACGTGGGTCATGTGGAAATCTCATTTCATCCAATTTGGAGATAGTGCTAATGTTGATGCAAGATAGGTGCCCGGTTTATTTTAACGCACCATAGGCTCAAAAAATCGCTTTTGGATGCACCCGATGGAACCCTAGGTGACGTGGGTCATGTGGAACCTCGCTTCGATCCGCTTGGAGATAGTGTTAGTGTTGGTGCAAGATAGGTGCACGGTTTGCGCCGAACGTACCATAGGCTCAAAAATCATTTTGGACGCACCCGATGGAACTCCTAGGTGACGAGGGTCATGTGGAAGCTTGTTTCGATCCGCTTGGAGATAGTGCTAATGTTGCAAGAAGATAGATGCACGGTTTATAATGGAAACGCACCATAGGCTCGTTTGAAATCGTTTTGGATGCACCCGATGGAACACCTAGGTGACGTGGGTCATGTGACGTGGGTCATGTGTAAACCTTGTTTTGATCCATTTGGAGATAGTGTTAGTGTAAAATAGTGTTGGTGCAAGATAGGCGTGGGGCACGGTTTGCGCGCGCACGCACCATAGGCTCAAAAATTGTTTTGGACGCACCCGATGGTACTCCTAGGTGACGAGGGTCAAGTGGAAGCTCGCTTGGTCCATTTGGAGATAGTGCTAACGTTGACGCAAGATAGATGCACGGTTTATGCATTGAACGTACCATAGGCTCGGAAATCATTTTGGACGCACTTGATGGAACTCCTAGGTGACGAGGGTCATGTGGAACCTCGTTTCGATCCGTTTGGAGATAGTGTTAGTGTTGGTGCAAGATAGGTGCACGGTTTGCGCCGAACGTACCATAGGCTCAAAAATCATTTTGGACGCACCCGATGGAACTCCTAGGTGACGTGGGTCTTGTGGAATCTCGTTTCGGTCCATTTGGAGATAGTGTTAGTGTTGGTGCAAGATCCGTGCACGTTTTTGCGCCACACATACCGCTAGGCTTAGAAATTGTTTTGGACGCAACTTGATGGTACTCCTAGGTGATGAGGCTCATGTGGAATATCTCATTTTCATCAATTTGGAGATAGTGCTAATCTTGACGCAAGATAGGTGCCCGGTTTGTGCCGAACGTACCATAGGCTCGAAATCGCTTTTGGATGCACCCGATGGAACTGCTAGGTGACGTGGGTCATGTGGAACCTCGCTTTTGATCCGTTTGGAGATAGTGTTAGTATTGGCGCAAGATAGGTGCACGGTTTGCCCCAAGGTACCATAGGCTCGGAAATCATTTTGGATAAACCCGATGGAACTCCTAGGTGACGGGTCATGTGGAACCTCGTTTCGATCCGTTTGGAGATAGTGTTAGTGTTGGTGCAAGATAGTTGCATGGTTTGCACCGAATGTACCATAGGCCTAGAAATAGTTTTGGATGCTCCAGACAGAACTCCTTGGTGACGTGGGTCATGTGGAACCTAGTTTCAATCCATTTGGAGATAGTGTTAGTGTTGGTGCAAGATAGGTGCACGGTTTGCGCTAGACGTACCATAGGCTCAAAAATCATTTTGGACGCATCCAAATGGTACTCCCTAGGTGATGAGGCTCAAATGGAAGCTCGTTTTGGTCCATTTGGAGATAGTGCTAACGTTGACGCAAGATAGATGCACGGTTTGCGCCTTAACGTACCATAGGCTCGGAAATCATTTTGGATGCACCCGATGGAACACCTAGGTGACGTGGGTCATGTGGAACCTCGCTTCGATCCGTTTGGAGATAGTGTTAGTGTTGGTGCAAGATAGGTGCATGGTTTGGCGCTTAACGCACCATAGGCTCAAAAATCGTTTTGGACGCACCGATGGAACTCCTAGGTGATGAGGGGTCTTGTGGAAGCTCATTTCGGTCCATTTGGAGATGTTAGTGTAGTGTTGGTGCAAGATAGGTGCACGGTTTGCGCCAAACGCACCATAGGCTCAAAAATCATTTTGGACGCATCCAATTTGGAGATGGTACTCCTAGGTGACGAGGGTCAATGTGGAAGCTCATTTCATTTCAGAACTTTGGAGGTAGTGCTAACGCTTGACGCAAGATAGAGGTGCACGGTTTGCGGTTTAACGCACGTACCATAGGGTCGGAAATCAATTTGGATGCACCTAATGGAACTCCTAGGTGACGAGGGTCATGTGGAACCTCGTTTCGATCCATTTGGAGATAGTGTTAGTGTTGGTGCAAGATAGGTGCAACGGTTTGCCCGCATTGCTCGCCGTAAACGCACCATAGGCTCGAAAATCATTTTGGATGCACCCGATGGAACTCCCTAGGTGACGTGGGTCATGTGGAACCTCGGAACCTCGATCCATTTGGAGATAGTGTTAGGTGTGTTGGTGCAAGATAGTTGCATGGTTTGCACCCAATGTACCATAGGCTCAAATGGAAATAGTTTTGGATGCACGCTGACGCAAGATGGAACTCCGTGGTGACGCGGGTCATGTGGAACCTAGTTTCAATCCGCTTGAGAGGTGACGTGGTTAGTGATCCGTTAGGTTGCAAGATAGGTGCACGGTTTGGCGCCAGACGCACCATAGGCTCAAAATTGTTTTGGACGCACCCGGTGGTACTCCTAGGTGACGAGGGTCAAGTGGAAGCTCGTTTCGGTCCGTTTGGAGATAGTGCTAACGTTGACGCAAGATAGATGCACGGTTTGCGGCGAACGTACCATAGGCTCGGAAATCATTTTGGACGCACTTGATGGAACTCCTAGGTGACGAGGGTCATGTGGAACCTCGTTTCGATCCGTTTGGAGATAGTGTTAGTGTTGGTGCAAGATAGGTGCACGGTTTGCCCAACATAACATAGGGTCAAAAATCGCTTTTGGACGCACCCAATGGAACTCCTAGGTGACGTGGGTCTTGTGGAATCTCATTTCGGTCCATTTGGAGACAGTGTTAGTGTCGGTGCAAGATCCGTGCACGGTTTGCGCCACACGTACCGTTGGCTTAGAAATTGTTTTGGACGCAGCCGATGGTACTCCTAGGTGATGAGGCTCATGTGGAATATCTCATTTCAATCAATTTGGAGATAGTGCTAATCTTGACGCAAGATAGGTGCCCGGTTTGTGCCGAATGTACCATAGGCTCGGAAATCATTTTGGATGCACCCGATGGAACTGCTAGGTGACGTGGGTCATGTGGAACCTCGTTTTGATCCGTTTGGAGATAGTGTTAGTATTAGGCTCGGAAATCATTTTGGATAAACCCGATGGAACTCCTAGGTGACGTGGGTCATGTGGAACCTTGTTTCGATCTGTTTGGAGATAGTGTTAGTGTTGGTGCAAGATAGTTGCATGGTTTGCACTGAATGTACCATAGGCTTGGAAATAGTTTTGGATGCACCAGATGGAACTCCTTGGTGATGGGCCATGTGGAACCTAGTTTCAATCCGTTTGGAGATAGTGTTAGTGTTGGTGCAATATAGGTGCACGGTTTGCGCCAGACGTACCATGGGCTCAAAAATCATTTTGGACGCACTCCAAGCGGGTACTCCTTGGTGACGAGGGTCCAATGGAAGCTCGTTTCGTCCATTTAGAGATAGTGCTAACGCTGACGCAAGATAGATGCTCGGTTTGCGGCGAACGTACCATAGGCTCGGAAATCATTTTGGACGCACTTGATGGAACTCCTAGGTGACGAAGGTCATGTGGAACCTCATTTCGATCCGTTTGGAGATAGTGTTAGTGTTAGTGCAAGATAGGTGCACGGTTTGCGCCGAACGTACCATAGGCTCAAAAATCGTTTTGGACGCACCCGATGGAACTCATAGGTGATGTGGGTCTTGTGGAATCTCATTTCGGTCCATTTCGAGACAGTGTTTGATAGAGCCGAGTACCCGATCTTTCGGTGAGTGGAGGATAACTACGATTTGGTGGGTGTCGACCGCGATCCGACTCACGATTTAACAAGTCCGCGGGCGCCTTAGCAATCGCTGAACCAACTCCCGATGGTTATTGACTTTGCTGGTGCGAGATCAACTCGATCACGAAGATCAATTCCTCGCAGCAATCAAGAACAAGCAAGAATTTGAGGTGAGCAACCTCGAATATTACTCAAGGTGGGGTTTCAATTACACGAAGACGAAGCTTCGGAAGTAGCAATGGCTAACTTAAGCAAAACAAAACCCAAGCCAAAGAGGGGGCAGCCCTTGGCTAAATAGGGGAGGAGGGAGGAAGGAGGACGCCCAGCCTGCCCACAAGGTAGGGAATAGGCGCCCAAACAGCCACACACCATCTCCTTGATTCCCTTTCCGATTTAGATGGTGCAAAGACCTTCCGGTTATTTCTTGACAAAACTAAAACACATAGGTGGCGCAGCACCTAGACATTATTCGGGCAGGTTCATCATGAGCATAGATGGCGATGCACTTAGGAAACTTCGGTCCTTCATTCTTCAAAATCATCACGAAGTTTAATTCACGTGCACGAGCTCGAGTGATGGGTCCTGTATACCTGGCTTGGTTCGGGCTTGGAGTAGCCATTCCCTGTGTCGTTGTTGATGTCCTCATCATCCTCCCTTCTTGAATCGAAGTCGCCCTCGACGGCAGCTCCTCAGCCTCCGCCAAGATATGGTTTCAAATCTGCAACATTAAAACTAGAGGAAACACCATAGTCTGCAGGCAGGTCAAGTATATAAGCATTATCATTGATTTTCTTTAACACCTTGAAGGGACCAGCAGCACGGGCATCAGCTTAGACCGCGCAAACTAGAAAGCGATCCTGCGCAAATGCAACCAAACCAAGTCACCGTGTTCAAAAGTAACAAGTTTACGCCCTTTACTACCAACAAATTTGATTTTTAGCATTAGTGTGCGCAATGTTCTCATTGTGTTTGCTCATGGATGTCCAACATTTGTTGAACACGCAATAGCATCGACATGTGGGGCGCCCAAAGGGTCAAAGGACAGCAAGTCAATTACGCCCGTGGAATGTAAACCATAGACAACCTGAAAAGGGCACATTTTCGTGGAGGAATGTGTAGCACGATTGTAAGCAAACTCGACATGGGGCAAACAATCCTCCCAAAGTTTCAGATTCTTGTCTAACACAGCCCTAAGCATGGTAGATAAGGTTCTGTTTCACAACCTCAGTTTGCCCATCTGTTTGTGGGTGACAAGTGGTGCCGAAAAGCAATTGAGTTCCTAGTTTATTCCAAAGAGATCTCCAAAATGACTTAGGAACTTAGCATCGCGATCCGAGACTATTGTATTTGGAACACCATGTAAACGAATAATCTCGCTGAAAAGAACAACTCAAAGAACGCTGCTAGCATCATCAGTTTTATGACATGGTATGAAGTGAGCCATTTTAGAGAATCGATCAACAACCACAAAGATACTATCCTCCCTTCTTAATGCGAGGTAAGCCCAAAACAAAATCCATAGAAATATCTAGCCAAGGAGAAGTAGGGACAGTAACGGCATATACAAACCGTGGTTGTTCGTGTGTGACTTAGTCGGCATGTGGTGCAACAGGCAACAAAAACGCCCACATCACGGCGCATCTGGGGCCAAAAAAGAAGCGCGCGCCAAAATCTCTGTGTCTTGTAAACGCCTAAAAGTGTCCCATGAGGCCGCCACCATACGCGCTTCCTGCAACAAAAAAGACGAACCGAAGCTTATGGGAATACATAGCTTGTTAGCGCGAACAAAACCCATCGTTACATGGAATTTACCCCATGGTTTACCATCCTTGTAATGCAAGCATGATGTCCTCAAATCCAGGATCATCGGCGATTGTTCTTTCACGCTTGTAAACCAAAAATTTTAAAGTCTAACTGGGACAAAGCATGGTGTATCTACGCCGACAAAGCATCAGCAATAATGTTGTCTTTCCCGTTCTTGTGTTTGATGATGTAAGGAAAAGACTATGAATTCGACCCACTTAGCATGCCGACGGTTCAGATTAGTTTGGCTACTTAATATGTTTTAATGCCTCATGATCGTAATGAATTATAAACTCGCGAGGCCAAAGATAGTGCTGCCATGTTTGAAGTAAAAGTAACCAAAGCTTAAAAGCTCCTTATCATAAGTGGAATAATTCAGACTAGCACCGCTTAATTTTTCGCTAAAGTAAGCAACCGGCTTGCCCTCTTGCAAAAAAAACACCGCCTAACCCAATACCACTAGCATCGCATTCAAGTTCAAACATCTTATTGAAATCAGGTAGCTGTAGTAAGGGGGCATGTGTCAACTTATCTTTTAGAATGGTGAATGCCTCGCTCGTGTCGCACCCCTGTGAGAAAGGAACGCCTTCTTGGTGAGCTCATGCAACGGGCGGCAATGGAGCTGAAGTCACGCATCAACCGTCGGTAGAAACCTCGCAAGCCCAAGAAAACTCCGAATCTGCAGAATCGCTGCTGGTATGGGGCCAGCTCGATGGCGCCAATCTTGCTGCTGTCCACCTCAATGCCCTCATGGAGTAACAACATAGCTAAGAAACGAAACACGCTAGTGCAGAAGTCGACTTGTCCAAGTTACCAAACAAGCGGCAGCGCAAGAAAGCATCAAAAAATAGCATGCAAATGTTCCAAATGCTCTTCCCTAGACTTGCTGTAAATCAGAATATCATCAAAATAAACAACCACAAACAAGCCTATGAAAGGCCTCAAAACTTCATTCATTAAGCGCATAAACGTTGGGAGCATTAGTCAATCCAAACGGCATAACTAACCATTCATATAAGCCAAATTTTGTTTTAAAAGCCGCCTTCCATTCGTCCCCAAGTTTCATTCTAATCTGATGGTACCCGCCACGCAAATCTACCTTGGAGAATATAACAGCACCGCTTAAGCTCGTCAAGCATATCATCAAGGCGAGGTATAGGATAACGATAACTAATTGTGATATTGTTAATCGCTCGACAATAACACACACACACGCCAGTACCATCTTTCTTTGGGACAAGTAGCATAGGAACAGTGCAAGGGCTAAGAGACTCATTTAATGTAGCCTTTATCAAGTAGTGCTTGGACTTGGCGCTGAATCTCCTTTGTCTCATCAGATTGGTACGCAGACGGGCGCGGTTTGGAAGTCGGGCGCCCGGAATGAGGGTCGATCCGGTGCTCAATGCCACGAATGGGAGGAAGACCTGGTGGTAAGTCCTTCGAAACACATCGGCAAAGTCCTCGCAAAAGCTTAGTAACAGCAGGGGGTATATCCAAAGATGGTGCATCATCGAGTGAAACCAGCACATGAGAACATACAAGCGCATAGCAAGGCATATTATCAACATGTAGTTCATCAAAATCAGCACGCCAGAAAAGTAAAACAGAGCATGTAGCTTAATTTCTTTAGACGTGGCTGGTTGTTGTTGGCATTGTTTTAATGCTTTAGTAGCCCTAGCAATGTCATCTTTCACAACTGCTCAGGGGTCATTGGATGAAGAATAATTTTCTTGCCCTTAAACAAGAATGAATAATGATTTGTGCGACCATGATGTAAACAATCAATATCATATTGCCACGGCCTACCAAGCAACAATGAACATGCCTCCATAGGAACAACATCGCAATCAAGATAATCGTAATAAGAACCCATGGAGAAGTGAAATGTACCGAAAGCGTGTTACCTTGAGTTTGCCACCCGGTTGAGCCATTGAATGTGGTAGGGGTGTGGATGTGGACGCGTTTGGAGAGACAACTTCTCCACCAGATCCGAACTTGCCAAATTGTTGCAATCACCGCCAATGATGATGCGAATGGATCGTTTCTTGCACAACGCCTTTGGTGTGGAACAAAGTGTGGCGCTGGTTTCGCCAGTCAGGCAACCTGTGGTATCGAGGACTCGCCGCACAACAAGACTCTCATACTTGTCGGCGCCAAGCTGGCAGCCACGTGTTCTTCCGCATGTCCTCAAACGCCGCAGAAGCAAGCATAGCATATATAGGTTCATCGGAATCACTAGCGGAAGAATACTCACCATCGCCACGTATAATCAACGACGCTTGTTGGGGCAGTCCCGTATCATATGCCCATAACCTTTTGCAACGATGGCATTGAATGTCCTTTGTGCGGCTAGTGGAAGAGGAGGCGCCTTATTAGTCAAGGGGGCGCTGGAGGTGGAGCCGCTGGCTTGTCACGTGACATATCGCTAGTCAGATAGGGCGCCGTAGGGGTTGAATGGGTCAAAGAAGTGCGACTCGCAAAAGAGTTAGAATGGGTCCTTGCTCGTCGTCCCTCGCACTTCATGTTCAGCTTTTGCAAGCAAATGCAAACAAAGTAGTAATATCATCGTAGTGCTTATAATCAAGAATATCCTGAATTTCACGGTTCAAACCACCACGTAAATCGCGTACATCGCAGCATCATTAGTCTCAACTAAACCACAACGAATCATGCCGGTTTGCAACTCCCGATAATACTCTCTTCATGATTTGGTTCCTTGGTCAAAACGCCGCATTTTATTAAGCAAGTCTCGTGCATAATAGGAAGGAACAAATCGGTGTCGCATGACGCTTTTTAATTGCTCCCAAGTTGTGGGAATGTTATTAGGTGTTTGCCGCGATGCTCACGCCACCAAATTGATGCAAAATCAGTAAACTCACTAGTAGCAGCCCTAACTTGATATTGTGCAGAACATCATGACAATGAAATTTCTGATCACCGCAAGTTCCCAATCAAGATACGCATCCGGATCATATTTGCCATTAAATGAAGGAATTGTGAACTTAATCTTAGTAAATGAGTCGCTTCGACACGCATTACACGCGCCACCACGGGGCGGTTGCGGTGGCGCTCCATGGCGGTCCCGGTCGCCGATCTCGGTATCACCACCATAATCAAAGTCCGTGACGTTGATCATCGCAAGTTGTTGTACCAACTCATCAAGGCGCAGTGAGCGTGGCAAGGTCGGTGGTATGGGCAGCTTTGTGCTTGTCGTGATCTCCGCATGAGCGTAGCATTTGTGGCCATTTGAGCGCCCCGAAATTGACCCACTTGCTCGCTATGCACCCTAATCTCCTCCGCCAAGCCTCCACATGCTCGCTCATCTTGCGATTAAAGTGGTGAATGATGCCTTTAGTGCGTGGGGACCGAGGCATGGTGTCCGATTAGCTGCTCTCTCGACATTGTTAGTGGAAAAGCAACTAACACGAAAAAACAAGTATTTGTCCTAAAGCTAATAGGAAGTGGTGCTGATCAAGGCACTCAAACTAAAGCTGTTATCAAACTCTTACCTGTTCTTACCAAGCTCGTAGGGTGACTTGCAACCAGCGGTACAACCTTCCAAAGATTGAATGGAGCGATTGCCGAGGACACAGAGTTTGATCGTCAGAGAAAATTTGTGGAGCTATGGGAAGGCTTCAATTTGTAGCAAGGAGTAGCACAAGCATTCAGCAAAGGCAAAGTTGAATAATCACTCAAAGCTGGTGTTGTGCTGGTCCTAGGCTAGACTGCATTAGAGACGTGAGCCCACGCACAAAGATAGACATGTAATTGCAAGAACAAAGAGTAAAAGACAAATGAGTACACACCCTTGGCATCTCTTGTTTTTTTTTTTTTTTGTGTGCGGCTCTTTTTGCTCCTTTTGCCTTTTTTTTTTGTGCGGCTCTTGTTTTTTTTTTGTTTTATGCACCTCGGCCTTTTCAGCTTTGATGACACCGCCAACACGCTGCACAACTCAAAAGGAAAACAAAAGGAAATCAGAACTCTTTCCTTTCGTAGCCACAGATCGCCTGATCTCGCACGATCTCCTCGTGATACGCCCAAAATGAATTGCAAGGCAAGTGAATATCCGTTGAAAGGGCACGAAATATGCTTTCCAAATTGTACCTAAACTTCCCAAACGGACTACGGATGCAACAGCTAATGCCTGTGTCCTTACCGAGATAAATCAAGACCCCAAATAAATTACTTTCCTTTGTAGGTGGAAATTGGCGTGAACAAGGGGTCTATGACGTGGGAAAGATTACAGGAGCATGGAGGACAAAGGAAAAGGAGGATCAAGTGCAAAGATGTGAACTAATACGTGATGTGAACTCAAAACTCTAATGGACTAGATGCCAAGACCAGCAACACGACACAACGATGCAACCAAAAACTCAACAAAGCAATAAACCTGAATGAAAGATGCAAAGGCTCAAAAGGTCTTGGACAGTGGTTCTAACCTGAAACGTTTTTTGTTGGCTTTTTTCCGGTGGACGATAGGACGATGAACAAAACTACAAATAAAGGGGATAGATCTCACCGAGCAACCTAAAAGCTCGATACCACTTGATAGAGCCGGAGTACCCGATCTTTCGGTGAGTGGAGGATAACTATGATTTGGTGGTGTCGACCCTCGCGATCCGACACACGATTTAACAAGTCCGTGGGCGCCTTAGCAATCGCTGAACCAACTCCCGATGGTTATTGACCTTGCTGGTGCGAGATCAACTGATCACGAAGATCAACCTCGCAGCAATCAAGAACAAGCAAGAATTTGAGGTGAGCAACCCCTGAATATTACTCAAGGTGGGGTTTCAATTACACGAAGACGAAGCTCGGAAGTAGCAATGGCTAACTTAAGCAAAACAAAACCCAAGCCAAAGAGGGGCGCAGCCCTTGGCTAAATAGGGGAGGAGGGAGGAAGGAGGACGCCCACCTGCCCACAAGGTAGGGAATAGGCGCCCAAACAGCCACACACCATCTCCTTGATTCCCTTTCCAGATTTAGATGGTGCAGCACCTTCCCGGTTATTTCTTGACAAAACTAAAACACATAGGTGGCGCAGCACCTAGACATTATTCTGGGCAGGTTCATCATGAGCATAGATGGCGATGCACTTAGGAAACTTCTGGTCCTTCATTCTTCAAAATCATCACGAAGTTTAATTCACGCACGAGCTCGAGTGATGGGTCCCGGTGGCGCCCGTGGTTGGTTTAGTTGGAGTAGCCATTCCCCGTGTCGTTGTTGATGTCCTCATCGCTGTTAGTGTCGGTGCAAGATCCGCGGCACGGTTTGCGCCACACGCACTCATTGGCTCATAAATCGCTTTTGGACGCAAACCGATGGTACTCCTAGGAGATGAGGCTCATGTGGAATATCTCATTTCAGTCAATTTGGAGATAGTGCTAATCTTGACGCAACATAGGTGCCCGGTTTTCACCGAACGTACCATAGTCTCGGAAATCATTTTGGATGCACCCGATGGAACTGCTAGGTAATGTGGGTCATGTGGAACCTCGTTTCGATCCGTTTGGAGATAGTGTTAGTGTTGGTGCAAGATAGGTGCACGGTTTTGCATTTAACGCACCATAGGCTTGGAAATCATTTTGGATGCAACCAATGGAACTCCTAGGTGACGTGGGTCATGTGGAACCTCGTTTAGATCTGTTTGGAGGTAGTGTTAGTGTTGGTGCAAGATAGGTGCACGGTTTGCTTCAAACGTACCATACGCTCAGAAATTGTTTTGGATGCACCCGATGGAACTCCTAGGTGACGTGGGCCATGTGGAATATCTCATTTCAGTCAATTTGGAGATAGTGCTAATCTTGATGCAAGATAGGTGCCCGGTTTGCGCCGAACGTACCATAGGCTCGGAAATCGTTTCGGATGCACCCGATGGAACTGCTAAGTGACGTGGGTCATGTGGAACCTCGTTTCGATCCATTTGGAGATAGTGTTAGTGTTGGTGCAAGATAGGTGCACGGTTTGCGCCAGATGTACCATAGGCTAAAAAATCGTTTTGGACGCACCCAGCGGTACTCCTAGGTGACGAGGCTCAAATGGAAGCTCGTTTCCGTCCGTTTGGAGATAGTGCTAACGTTGACGCAAGATAGATGCACGGTTTGCGCCAAACGTACCATAGGCTCGTAAATCGCTTTTGGATGAACCCGATGGAACACCTAGGTGACGGGTCATGTGGAAGCTCGCTTCGATCCGTTTGGAGATAGTGTTAGTGTTGGTGCAAGATAGGTGCACGGTTTGCGCTTTAACGCACCATAGGCTCAAAATTGTTTTGGACGCACCCGGTGGTACTCCTAGGTGATGAGGGTCATGTGGAAGCTCGCTTTCGTCCGCTTTGGAGATAGTGCTAGTGTTGGAGCAAGATAGGTGCACGGTTTATGCTAACATACCATAGGCTCAAAAATCATTTTGGACGCACCGATGGTACTCCTAGGTGACGAGGGTCAAGTGGAAGCTCGCTTCGTTTGGTCCATTTGGAGGTAGTGCTAATGTTGACGCAAGATAGTTGCACGGTTTGCGGCGAACGTACCATAGGTTCAGAAATCAATTTGGAGGCACCTAATGGAACTCCTAGGTGACGAGGGTCAAGTGGAAGCTCTTTTCGGTCCATTTGGAGATAGTGCTAGTGTTGGTGCAAGATAGTTGCACGGATTGCCCCGAACGCACATAGGCTCGTAAATCATTTTGGATGCACCCGATGGTACTCCTAGGTGACGTGGGTCATGTGGAACCTCGTTTCGATCCATTTGGAGATAGTGTTAGTGTTGGTGCAAGATAGTTGCACGGTTTGCACCGAATGTACCATAGGCTCGGAAATAGTTTTGGATGCACGAGATGGAACTCTGTAGGTGACGTGGGTCATGTGGAACCTAGTTTCAACCGCTTTGGAGATAGTGTTAGTGTTGGTGCAAGATAGGTGCACGGTTTGCGCCAGACGTACCATAGGCTCAAAAATCGCTTTTGGACGCACCCAGCCGGTACTCCTAGGTGACGAGGGTCAAATGGAAGCTCGCTTTCGTCCATTTGGAGATAGTGCTAACGCTGACGCAAGATAGATGCACGGTTTGCGTGAACGTACCTATAGGCTCGAAAATCATTTTGGACGCACTTGATGGAACTCCTAGGTGACGAGGGTCACGTGGAAGCTCGCTTTCGTCCATTTGGAGATATTGCCAATCTTAACGCAAGATAGGTGCAAGGTTTTGCGCCGAACGTACCATAGGCTCAAAATTGTTTTGGACGCACCCGATGCAACTCCCTAGGTGACGGGTCTTGTGGAATCATGTTTCACCATTTGGAGATAGTGTTAGTGTCGGTGCAAGATACGCACGGCTTTGCGCCCACACGCATCGCATTGGCTCAAAAATTGTTTTGGACGCAGCCGATGGAACTCCAAGGTGATGAGGCTCATGTGGAATATCTAATTTCAGTCAATTTGGAGATAGTGCTAATCTTGACGCAAGATAGGTGCCGGGTTTGTGCTTTAACATACCATAGGCTCGGAAATCGCTTTTGGATGCACCCGATGGAACCGCTAGGTGACGGGTCATGTGGAACCTCATTTTGATCCGTTTGGAGATAGTGTTAGTATTGGCGCAAGATAGGTGCACGGTTTGCCCCGAAGGTACCATAGGCTCGGAAATCATTTTGGATAAACCCGATGGGACTCCTAGGTGACGTGGGTCATGTGGAACCTCATTTCGATCCGTTTGGAGATAGTGTTAGTGTGGTGCAAGATAGTTGCACGGTTTGCACCGAATGTACCATAGGCTCGGAAATAGTTTTGATGATGCACCGATGGAACTCCTGGTGACGGGTCATGTGGATCCCTAGTTTTAATCCATTTGGAGATAGTATTAGTGTTGGTGCAAGATAGGTGCACGTTTTGCGCCAGATGTACCATAGGCTCAAAATCGCTTTTGGACGCACCCAGCGGTACTCCTAGGTGACGAGGCTCAAATGGAAGCTCGTTTCGTCCGCTTTGGAGATAGTGCTAACGTTGACGCAAGATAGATGCACGGTTTGGCGCCGAACGTAACATAGGCTCAGAAATCATTTTGGATGCACCCGATGGAACACCTAGGTGACGTGGGTCATGTGGAACCTCGCTTCGATCCGCTTTGGAGATAGTATTAGTGTTGGTGCAAGATAGGTGCATGGTTTGCGCCGAACGTACCATAGGCTCAAAAATCATTTTGGACGCACCCGATGGAACTCCTAGGTGACGGGTCTTGTGGAATCTCGTTTTGGTCCATTTGGAGATAGTGTTAGTGTCGGGCAAGATCCGGTGCACGGTTTGCGCCACACGTACCATTGGCTCATAAATCGCTTTTGGACGCAACCGATGGTACTCCTAGGTGATGAGGCTCATGTGGAATATCTCATTTCACCAATTTGGAGATAGTGCTAATCTTGACGCAACATAGGTGCCCGGTTTGCGCCAAACGCACCATAGTCTCGGAAAATCGCTTTTGGATGCACCCGATGGAACTGCTAGGTAACGTGGGTCATGTGGAACCTCGCTTCGATCCGCTTTGGAGATAGTGTTAGTGTTGGTGCAAGATAGGTGCACGGGTTACGCCTTTAACGCACCATAGGGTCAAAAATCATTTTGGACGCACCCGATGGAACTCCTAGGTGACGGGTCATGTGGAATCTCGTTTTCGTCCATTTGGAGATAGTGTTAGTGTTGGTGCAAGATAGGTGCACGGTTATGCCCACACGTACATAGGCTTAGAAATTGTTTTGGACGCACCCGATGGAACTCCTAGGTGATGAGGGTCATGTGGAATATCTCATTTCATTCAATTTGGAGATAGTGCTAAGCTTGACGCAAGATAGGTGCACGGTTTTGCCGTAACGCACATATAGGCTCGTAAATCATTTTGGATGCACCCGATGGAACTGCTAGGTGACGTGGGTCATGTGGAACCTCGCTTTTGATCCGCTTTGGAGATAGTGTTAGTGTTGGCGCAAGATATAGGTGCACGGTTTGCCCTAACGTACCATAGGCTCGGAAATCATTTTGGATAAACCCGATGGAACTCCTAGGTGACGACGGGGTCATGTGGAACCTCGCTTCGATCCGCTTTGGAGATAGTGTTAGTGTTGGTGCAAGATAGGTGCACGGTTTGCACCGAATGTACCATAGGCTTGGAAATAGTTTTGGATGCACCAGATGGAACTCCTAGGTGACGTGGGTCATGTGGAACCTAGTTTCAATCCATTTGGAGATAGTGTTAGTGTTGGTGCAAGATAGGTGCACGGTTTGCGCCGTAACGCACCATAGGCTCAAAAATCATTTTGGACGCACCCGATGGTACTCCTAGGTGACGAGGGTCAAATGGAAGCTCGTTTCGTCCATTTGGAGATAGTGCTAACGTTGACGCAAGATAGATGCACGGTTTGCGCCTTTAACGTAACATAGGCTCGTAAATCATTTTGGATGCACCCGATGGAACACCTAGGTGACGTGGGTCATGTGGAACCTTGTTTTGATCCGCTTGGAGATAGTGTTAGTGTTGGTGCAAGATAGGTGCACGGTTTATGCCAACGTACCATAGGCTCAAAAATCATTTTGGACGCACCCGATGGAACTCCTAGGTGATGAGGGTCTGTGGAATCTCGCTTCGATCCATTTGGAGATAGTGTTAGTGTTGGTGCAAGATAGGTGCACGGTTTGCCGAACATACCATAGGCTCAAAATCATTTTGGACGCACCCGGATGGAACTCCTAGGTGACGAGGGTCATGTGGAAGCTCATTTCTCCTAGGGGTCAATTTGGAGATAGTGCTAATCTTGACGCAAGATAGATGCATGGTTTGGCGCCGTAACGCACCATAGGGTCGTAAATCAATTTGGATGCACCCGATGGAACTCCTAGGTGACGAGGGTCATGTGGAACCTCAATTTCGATCCATTTGGAGATAGTGTTAGTGTTGGTGCAAGATAGGTGCACGGTTTTGCCCGAACGCACATAGGCTCATAAATCATTTTGGATGCACCCGATGGAACTCCTAGGTGACGTGGGTCATGTGGAACCTCGCTTCGATCCGCTTGGAGATAGTGTTAGTGTTGGTGCAAGATAGTTGCACGGTTTGCACCGAATGTACCATAGGCTCGGAAATAGTTTTGGATGCACCCGATGGAACTCCCTAGGTGACGTGGGTCATGTGGAACCTAGTTTCAATCCATTTTGGAGATAGTGTTAGTGTTGGTGCAAGATAGGTGCACGGTTTGCGCCAGACGCATACCATAGGCTCAAAATCATTTTGGACGCACCCGATGGTACTCCTAGGTGACGAGGGTCAAATGGAAGCTCGCTTTCGTCCGCTTGGGAGATAGTGCTAACGTTGACGCAAGATAGATGCACGGTTTGCGGCGAACGTACCATAGGCTCGGAAATCATTTTGGACGCACTTGATGGAACTCCTAGGTGACGAGGGTCATGTGGAACCTCGTTTCGATCCGTTTGGAGATAGTGTTAGTGTTGGTGCAAGATAGGTGCACGGTTGTGCGCCGAACGTACCATAGGCTCAAAAATCATTTTGGACGCACCGATGGAACTCCTAGGTGACGGGTCTTGTGGAATCTCGCTTCGTCCATTTGGAGATAGTGTTAGTGTTGGTGCAAGATCCGTGCACGGTTTGCGCGCTAACGCACCATAGGCTCAGAAATTGTTTTGGACGCACCCGATGGTACTCCTAGGTGATGAGGGTCATGTGGAAATCTCATTTCAGATCAATTTGGAGATAGTGCTAATCTTGACGCAAGATAGGTGCACGGTTTGCGCCGAACGCACCATAGGCTCGTAAATCATTTTGGATGCACCCGATGGAACTCCTAGGTGACGTGGGTCATGTGGAACCTCGTTTCGATCCGCTTGGAGATAGTGTTAGTGTTGGTGCAAGATAGGTGCACGGGTTTGTAAACGAACGTACCATAGGCAAAAAATCATTTTGGATGCACCGATGGAACTCCTAGGTGATAGGGTCATGTGGAACCTCGTTTCGATCCATTTGGAGATAGTGTTAGTGTTGGTGCAAGATAGGTGCACGGTTTTGCGCAACGTACCATAGGCTCGCTGAAAATAGTTTTTGATGCCCCGATGGAACTCCTAGGTGACGTGGGTCATGTGGAACCTCATTTCGATCCGCATTTGGAGATAGTGTTAGTGTTGACGCAAGATAGGTGCACGGTTTGCGTCGAACGCACCATAGGCTCGGAAATCATTTTGGATGCACCCGATGGAACTCCTAGGTGACGTGGGTCATGTGGAACCTTGTTTCGATCCATTTGGAGATAGTGTTAGTGTTGGTGCAACATAGGTGCACGGTTTTGCGCGTAACGCACCATAGGCTCAAAATCATTTTGGACGCACCCGATGGAACTCCTAGGTGACGAGGGTCATGTGGAACCTCGCTTTCGATCCCAATTTGGAGATAGTGTTAGTGTTGGTGCAAGATAGGTGCACGGTTTGCGCCGAACGTACCATAGGCTCGTAAATCGCTTTTGGACGCACCCGATGGAACTCCTAGGTGACGAGGGTCATGTGGAACCTCGTTTCGATCCATTTGGAGATAGTGTTAGTGTTGGTGCAAGATAGGTGCACGGTTTTGCGCTTAACGTACCATAGGCTCAAAATCATTTTGGACGCACCCGATGGAACTCCTAGGTGACGGGTCATGTGGAACCTCGTTCGATCCATTTGGAGATAGTGTTAGTGTTGGTGCAAGATAGGTGCACGGTTTGTTTTAACGTACCATAGGCTCAAAATCAACGTTTTGGAGGCACCCGATGGAACTCCTAGGTGACGAGGGTCATGTGGAACCTCGTTTCGATCCGCTTGGAGATAGTGTTAGTGTTGGTGCAAGACGCAAGATAGGTGCACGTTTTGCGCGAACGTACCATAGGCTCGGAAATCATTTTTTGGACGCACCCGATGGAACTCCTAGGTGACGTGGGTCATGTGGAACCTTCATTTCGATCCGCTTTGGAGATAGTGTTAGTGTTGGTGCGCAAGATAGTGCACGGTTTGCGCCGAACGCACCATAGGCTCGAAATCATTTTGGATGCACCCGATGGAACTCCTAGGTGACGTGGGTCATGTGGAACCTCGTTTCGATCCATTTGGAGATAGTGTTAGTGTTGGTGCAAGATAGGTGCACGGTTTGCGCCGAACGTACCATAGGCTCAAAAATCATTTTGGATGCACCCGATGGAACTCCTAGGTGACGTGGGTCATGTGGAACTCGTTTCGATCCATTTGGAGATAGTGTTAGTGTTGGTGCAAGATAGGTGCACGGTTTGCAACCGAACGTACCATAGGCTCAAAATAGTTTTGGATGCACCCGATGGAACCCTAGGTGACGAGGGTCATGTGGAACCTCGTTTCAATCCATTTGGAGATAGTGTTAGTGTTGGTGCAAGATAGGTGCACGGTTTGCGCCCGAACGTACCATAGGCTCAAAATCATTTTGGACGCACCCGATGGAACTCCGGTGACGAGGGTCATGTGGAAGCTCGTTTTCGTCCGCTTTGGAGATAGTGTTAACGTTGACGCAAGATAGATGCACGGTTTGCGCCGAACGCACCATAGGCTCGTAAATCATTTTGGATGCACCCGATGGAACACCTAGGTGACGTGGGTCATGTGGAACCTCGTTTCGATCCGCTTGGAGATAGTGTTAGTGTTGGTGCAAGATAGGTGCACGGTTTGCGCCCGAACGTACCATAGGCTCAAAATCATTTTGGACGCACCCGATGGAACTCCTAGGTGACGAGGGTCATGTGGAACCTCGCTTTTGTCCATCCATTTGGAGATAGTGTTAGTGTTGGTGCAAGATAGGTGCACGGGTTTGCGCTTTAACGTACCATAGGCTCAAAATCATTTTGGACGCACCCGATGGAACTCCTAGGTGACGAGGGTCATGTGGAACCTCGTTTTGATCCATTTGGAGATAGTGCTAACGTTGACGCAAGATAGGTGCACGGTTTATGCTAAACGCACCATAGGCTCGTAAATCATTTTGGATGCACCGATGGAACTCCTAGGTGACGTGGGTCATGTGGAACCTCGCTTTCGATCCGCTTGGAGATAGTGTTAGTGTTGGTGCAAGATAGGTGCACGGTTTTGCCGAACGTACCATAGGCTCTAAAATAGTTTTGGATGCACCCGATGGAACTCCTAGGTGACGTGGGTCATGTGGGAACCTAGTTTCAATCCGTTTGGAGATAGTGTTAGTGTTGGTGCAAGATAGGTGCACGGTTTGCGCTAGACATACCATAGGCTCAAAAATTGTTTTGGACGCACCCGATGGAAGTCCTAGGTGACGAGGGTCAAATGGAAGCTCGCTTTCGTCCATTTGGAGATAGTGCTAACGTTGACGCAAGATAGATGCACGGTTTGCGCGTAACGTACCATAGGCTCGTAAATCATTTTGGACGCACTTGATGGAACTCCTAGGTGACGAGGGTCATGTGGAACCTCGCTTCGATCCGCTTGGAGATAGTGTTAGTGTTGGTGCAAGATAGGTGCACGGTTTGCGCCGAACGTACCATAGGCTCAAAATCATTTTGGACGCACCCGATGGAACTCCTAGGTGACGTGGGTCTTGTGGAATCTCGTTTCGTCCATTTGGAGATAGTGTTAGTGTTGGTGCAAGATAGGTGCACGGTTTTGCGCCACACGTACCATTGGCTCATAAAAATCGTTTTGGACGCACCGATGGTACTCCTAGGTGATGAGGCTCATGTGGAATATCTCATTTCACCAATTTGGAGATAGTGCTAATCTTGACGCAAGATAGGTGCCCGGTTTGCGCCCGAACGCACCATAGGCTCGGAAATCATTTTGGATGCACCCGATGGAACCTGCTAGGTGACGGGTCATGTGGAACCTCGCTTCGATCCGCTTTGGAGATAGTGTTAGTGTTGGCGCAAGATAGGTGCACGGGTTTGCGCCCAACGTACCATAGGCTCGGAAATCATTTTGGATAAACCCGATGGAACTCCTTGGTGACGTGGGTCATGTGGAACCTAGTTTCAATCCGTTTGGAGATAGTGTTAGTGTTGGTGCAAGATAGGTGCATGGTTTGCACCGAATGTACCATGGGCTCGAAAATAGTTTTGGATGCACCAGACGGAACTCCTTGGTGACGTGGGTCATGTGGAACCTAGTTTCAATCCGTTTGGAGATAGTGTTAGTGTTGGTGCAAGATAGTTGCACGGTTTGCGCCTTAACGCACCATAGGCTCAAAATCATTTTGGACGCACTTGATGGGTACTCCTAGGTGACGAGGGTCAAATGGAAGCTCGCTTTCGTCCATTTGGAGATAGTGCTAACGTTGACGCAAGATAGATGCACGGTTTGCATTTAACGCACTCATAGGCTCGGAAATCATTTTGGACGCACTTGATGGAACTCCTAGGTGACGAGGGTCATGTGGAACCTCGCTTCGATCCGCTTTGGAGATAGTGTTAGTGTTGGTGCAAGATAGGTGCACGGTTTGCGCCTTTAACGTACCATAGGCTCAAAAATCATTTTGGACGCACCCGATGGAACTCCTAGGTGACGTGGGTCTTGTGGAATCTCGCTTCGATCCATTTGGAGATAGTGTTAGTGTTGGTGCAAGATAGGTGCACGGTTTGCGCCAACGCACCATTGGCTCATAAATCATTTTGGACGCACCCGATGGAACTCCTAGGTGATGAGGCTCATGTGGAATATCTCATTTCATCCAATTTGGAGATAGTGTTAGTGTTGGTGCAAGATAGGTGCACGGGTTTGCGCCTAACGTACGCATCATAGGCTCAAAGAGCTTTTGGATGCAACCGATGGAACTCCTAGGTGACGAGGGTCATGTGGAACCTCGCTTTCGATCCGCTTTGGAGATAGTGTTAGTGTTGGTGCAAGATAGGTGCACGGTTTTGTGGAACGTACCATAGGCTCCAAAATCGCTTTTGGATGCACCCATGGAAACTCCTAGGTGACGTGGGTCATGTGGAACCAAGCTTCGATCCATTTGGAGATAGTGTTAGTGTTGGTGCAAGATAGGTGCAAAGTTGGTTTGCGCCAACGCACCATAGGCTCGGAAATCATTTTGGACGCACCCGATGGAACTCCTAGGTGACGAGGTCATGTGGAACCTAAACTTTCAATCCATTTGGGAGATAGTGTTAGTGTTGGTGCAAGATAGGTGCACGGTTTGCGCTTTAAATGTACTATAGGCTCAAAATCATTTTGGATGCACCCGATGGAACTCCTAGGTGATGGGGTCATGTGGAACCTCGTTTCAATCCGCTTTGGAGATAGTGTTAGTGTTGGTGCAAGATAGATGCACGGGCCCATGCCAAACGTACCATAGGCTCAAAAATCATTTTGGATGCACCCGATGGAACTCCTAGGTGACGTGGGTCATGGAAACCTCGCTTATCCGCTTGGAGATCAGTTATGAGATAGTGTTATTCTTGATGCATGTGAAATATAGACTGCATGGATGATTCCATGGGTACTTGAACGCCCAATCTGAGTCCATTTTGATGCACCAATTTGGGATGAACATCCAGGTGTTTGCTGTACTCGAGTGGAATCAGCCCAGGCCCAAAATTTTGTGTTAGGTGACGGGTCATGTGGAACCTCGTTTCGATCCGCTTTGGAGATAGTGTTAGTGTTGGTGCAAGATAGGTGGACGTTTTTGCGCCCGAACGTACCATAGGCTCGTAAATCATTTTGGACGCAACCCGATGGAACCCTAGGTGACTTGGGTCATGTGGAACCTCGTTTTGATCCGCTTGGAGATAGTGTTAGTGTTGGTGCAAGATAGGTGCACAATTTTATGGCTTTAACGCACCATAGGCTCAAAAATCATTTTGGACGCACCCGATGGAACTCCTAGGTAGAAGGGTCATGTGGAATGCTTCATATTTGGAGATAGTGTTAGTGTTGGTGCAAGATAGGTGCACGGTTTTGCGCCAACGTACCATATAGGCTCTAAAATCATTTTGGACGCTTTGATGGTGGAACTCCTAGGTGACGAGGGTCATGTGGAACCGGTTTCGATCCATTTGGAGATAGTGTTAGTGTTGGTGCAAGATAGGTGCCTTTTTGGAACGTACCATAGGCTCAAAAATCATTTTGGCTTTGGGAAAACTAGGAAAACGTGGGGTTTGCAAAGACATCATTAGTGTTAGTGTAGTGTTAGTGCTCAAATCATTGATCAAGGTATTGTGGCTCAAGATAGATGCATTTTAGATTAGAGCAAATATATAGGCTCAAAATCATTTTGGATGCACCCGATGGAACTCCTAGGTGACGAGGGTCATGTGGAACCTCGTTTCAATCCGCTTGGAGATAGTGTTAGTGTTGGTGCAAGATAGGTGCACGGTTTTTGCCCGAACGTACCATAGGCTCAAAATCATTTTGGACGCACCCGGATGGAACTCCTAGGTGACAAGGGTCAATGTGGAACCTCTTTTCGTCATTTAAAGAGATAGTGTTAGTCATTTGTGACGCAAGATAGGTGCCACGGTTTGGCGAAACGCTACCATCTTCAAAAATCATTTTGATGCACCGATGGAACCCTAGGTGACGTGGGTCATGTGGAACCTCGCTTTCGATCCATTTGGAGTAGTGTTAGTGTTGGTGCAAGATAGGTGCACTCCTTTGCGCCGAACGTACCATAGGCTCAAAAATCATTTTGGACGCACCCGATGGAACTCCTAGGTGACGAGGGTCATGTGGAATGCATTTCGATCCATTTTGGAGATAGTGTTAGTGTTGACGCAATCATGCACGCTTGGCGGCGCATCATTATAGCTCATAGAATCTTTTTTCAAATTGATTCGATGGAACTCCTAGGTGACGTGGGTCATGTGGAACCTCGATTCATCCTTTTGGAGATAGTGTTAGTGTTGGTGCAAGATAGGTGCACGGTTTGCGCCTTAACGTACCATAGGCTCATAAATCATTTTGGATGCACCCGATGGAACTCCTAGGTGACGTGGGTCAAATGTGGAATCCTCGTTCGATCCATTTGGAGATAGTGCTTAGTGTTGGTGCAAGATAGGTGTCTAATTTTGCCGTAACGTACCATAGGCTCAAGAAATCATTTTGGATGCACCCGATGGAACTCCTAGGTGACGAGGGTCATGTGGAACCTCTCGCTTCGATCCGATTTGGAGATAGTGTTAGTGTTGGTGCAAGATAGGTGCACGGTTTGCGCATTGAACGTACCATAGGCTCAAAAATCATTTTGGATGCACCCGATGGAACTCCTAGGTGACGTGGGTCATGTGGAATCATGCTCATCAAATCCATTTGGAGATAGTGTAAGTGTTGTCGCAAGCAAGATGCACGCTTTTGGAACGCACCATAGGCTCATAAATCATTTTGGATGCAAGTATTGAATGGAACTCCTAGGTGTGAGGACGAGGTCATGTGGAACCTAGTTTCATCCATTTGGAGATAGTGTTAGTGTTGGTGCAAGATAGGTGCCATGTTTGTGCCTAACGTACCATAGGCTCAAAAATAATTTTGGATGCACCCGATGGAACTCCTAGGTGACGGGTCATGTGGAACCTCCTTTCGATCCGCTTTGGAGATAGTGTTAGTGTTGTTGCAAAAGATAGGTGCACGGTTTATGCCAACGCTTACCATAGGCTCAAAATCATTTTGGATGCACCCGATGGAACTCCTAGGTGACGACGGGTCATGTGGAACCTCGTTTCGATCCATTTGGAACAAGATAGTGTTAGTGTTGGTGCAAGATAGGTGCATGTGGTTTGCGCCTAAACTGTACATAGGCTAAAAATCGCGTTTTTGGACGCAAGCGATGCTGGAACTCCTAGGTGACGTGGGTGGTCATGTGGAACCTCGCTTTCGGTCCCAGCTTTTGGAGAGCTAGTGTTGTGTTGGTGCAAGATAGTGCATGCACGGTTTGGCAAGATAGGGCATAACGCACACCATAGGCTCGGAAATCATTTTGGACGCACCCTTCTGGAACTCCTAGGTGACGAGGGTCATGTGGAACCCTTTTTCGATCCGCTTGGAGATAGTGTTAGTGTTTTGCAAGATAGGTGCACGGTTTATTTGGTACCGAATGCACCATAGGCTCAAATCGCTTTTGGACGCACCCGATGGAACTCCTAGGTGACGAGGGTCATGTGGAACCTCGCTTCGATCAATTTGGAGATAGTGTTAGTGTTGGTGCAAGATAGTGCACGTGTTTGCGCCGAATTAACGTACCATAGGCTCGTAAATCATTTTGGATGCACCGGCGGAACTCCTAGGTGACGTGGGTCATGTGGAACCTCATTTCATCCGCTTGGATAGTGTTAGTGTTGGTGCAAGATAGGTGCACGGTTTTGCCCGAACGGTACCATAGGCTCGGAAATCGCTTTGGATGCACCGATGGAACTCCTAGGTGACTAAGGGAATGGGACATGTAAGACCGCTTTTCAGATCAATTTGGAGATAGTGTTAGTGTTGACGCAAGATAGGTGCCACGGCTTGCGCCAAACGTACCATAGGCTCAAAGGGGCTTTTTTGGATTGTGGGAACCTAAGGTGACGACGGGGTCATGTGGAACCTTTTTCGATCCGCTTGGAGATAGTGTTAGTGTGTTGACGCAAGATAGGTGCACGGTTTTGGCTTTAACGTACCATAGGCTCATAAATCATTTTGGATGCACCCGATGGAACTCCCTAGGTTAGGGTCATGTGGAACCTCGCTTCGATCCGCTTGGAGATAGTGTTAGTGTTGGTGCAAGATAGGTGCACGGTTTTGGCCGAACGTACCATAGGCTCGGAAAAATTTTGGATGCACCCGATGGAACTCCTAGGTGACGGGTCATGTGGAACCTCATTTCATCCGCTTGGAGATAGTGTTAGTGTTGGTGCAAGATAGGTGCACGGTTTGCGCCGAACGCACCATAGGCTCAAAATCGTTTTGGACGCAGAACATGGAACTCCTAGGTGACGAGGGTCATGTGGATGAAAACCAATCTGATTTGGAGATAGTGTTAGTGTTGGACGCAAGATAGGTGCACGTTTGGAACGTACCATAGGCTCAAAATCATTTTGGACGCACCATGGAACTCCTAGGTGATGGGTCTTGTGGAAGCGGATCCTCATTTGGCTAAATTTTGACAACAACAAAACAAAACCCAATAGTGGTTCTTAAAATGCATTTGGAAATCATTTATGACGAGGTGGAACTCCTAGGTGACGAGGGTCATGTGGAACCTCGTTTCGTTTCGATCTGCTTGAGATAGTGTTAGTGTTGGTGCAAGATAGGTGCACGGTTTGCGCCGAACGCACCATAGGCTCGTAAATCATTTTGGATGCACCCGATGGAACTCCTAGGTGACGTGGGTCATGTGGAACCTCGCTCAGAATCCATTTGGGAGATAGTGTTAATGTTGGTGCAAGATAGTGCACGGTTTGCGCCCGAACGCATACCATAGGCTCAAAATCATTTTGGACGCACCCGATGGAACTCCTAGGTGACGTGGGTCATGTGGAACCTCGTTTCGATCCGCTTGGAGATAGTGTTAGTGTTGGTGCAAGATAGGTGCACGGTTTTTGCCTCAACGCACCATAGGCTCAAAATCATTTTGGATGCACCCGATGGAACTCCTAGGTGACGTGGGTCATGTGGAACCTCGCTTTTGGATTTGGGAGATAATTAACTGGTGCAAGATAGGTACGTTTAGGCGCAGAGGCGTTCCATGCTCAAAAATCATTTTGGACATATGATGGAACTCTCCCTTCGATCCATGTGGAACCTAGTTTCGATCCGCTTGGAGACAGTGTTAGTGTTGGTGCAAGATAGGTGCACGGTTTGCATCAACGTACCATAGGCTCGGAAATCATTTTGGATGCACCCGATGGAACTCCTAGGTGACATGGGTCATGTGGAACCTCATTTCGATCCGCTTTGGAGATAGTGTAAGTGTTGACGCAAGATAGGTGCACGGTTTGCCCGAACGTACCATAGGCTCGGAAATCATTTTGGATGCACCCGATGGAACTCCTAGGTGACGGGGTCATGTGGAACCTCGCTTCGATCCGCTTTGGAGATAGTGTTAGTGTTGGTGCAAGATAGGTGCACGGTTTGCGCCGAACGTACCATAGGCTCGGAAATCATTTTGGATGCACCGATGGAACTCCTAGGTGACGTGGGGTCATGTGGAACCTCGTTTCGATCCATTTGGAGATAGTGTTAGTGTTGGTGCAAGATAGGTGCACGGTTTATGCGCCAACGTACCATAGGCTCGTAAATCATTTTGGATGCACCCGATGGAACTCCTAGGTGACGAGGGTCATGTGGAACCTCGTTTCGATCCGCTTGGAGATAGTGTTAGTGTTGGTGCAAGATAGGTGCACGGTTTGCGCCGAACGTACCATAGGCTCAAAATAGTTTTGGATGCACCGATGGAACTCCTAGGTGACGAGGGTCATGTGGAAACCTAGTTTCAATCCATTTGGAGATAGTGTTAGTGTTGGTGCAAGATAGGTGCACGGTTTGGCGCCTTTAACGTACCATAGGCTCAAAAATCATTTTGGACGCACCCTTGATGGAACTCCTAGGTGACGAGGTCAAATGGAAGCTCGCTTTCGTCCATTTGGAGATAGTGCTAACGTTGACGCAAGATAGATGCACGGTTTGCGCCTTTAACGTACCATAGGCTCGTAAATCATTTTGGATGCACCCGATGGAACACCTAGGTGACGAGGGTCATGTGGAACCTCGCTTTCGATCCGCTTTGGAGATAGTGTTAGTGTTGGTGCAAGATAGGTGCACGGTTTGCCTTTAACGTACCATAGGCTCAAAATCATTTTGGACGCACCCGATGGAACTCCTAGGTGACGTGGGTCTTGTGGAATCTCGTTTCGATCCATTTGGAGATAGTGTTAGTGTTGGTGCAAGATAGGTGCACGGTTTGCGCCCAACGCACCATAGGCTCAAAAATCATTTTGGACGCACCCGATGGTACTCCTAGGTGATGAGGGTCATGTGGAATATCTCATTTCGATCCAATTTGGAGATAGTGCTAATCTTGACGCAAGATAGGTGCCCGGTTTATGCCGCCAACGTACCATAGGCTCGGAAATCATTTTGGATGCACCCGATGGAACTGCTAGGTGACGTGGGTCATGTGGAACCTCGCTTCGATCCGCTTTGGAGATAGTGTTAGTGTTGGTGCAAGATAGGTGCACGGTTTGCCCGAACGTACCATAGGCTCGGAAATCATTTTGGATAAACCCGATGGAACTCCTAGGTGACGGGTCATGTGGAACCTCGTTTCGATCCGCTTTTGGAGATAGTGTTAGTGTTGGTGCAAGATAGTTGCACGGTTTGCACCGAATGTACCATAGGCTCGGAAATAGTTTTGGATGCACCGATGGAACTCCTTGGTGACGGGGTCATGTGGAACCTAGTTTCAATCCGCTTTGGAGATAGTGTTAGTGTTGGTGCAAGATAGGTGCACGGTTTGCGCGCCAACGTACCATAGGCTCAAAATCATTTTGGACGCACACCGATGGAACTCCTAGGTGACGAGGGTCAAATGGAAGCTCGTTTTCGTCCATTTGGAGATAGTGCTAACGTTGACGCAAGATAGATGCACGGTTTTGCGCGCTTAACGTACCATAGGCTCGGAAATCATTTTGGACGCACTTGATGGAACTCCTAGGTGACGAGGGTCATGTGGAACCTCGCTTCGATCCGCTTGGAGATAGTGTTAGTGTTGGTGCAAGATAGGTGCACGGTTTGCGCCGAACGTACCATAGGCTCAAAAATCATTTTGGACGCACCCGATGGAACTCCTAGGTGACGTGGGTCTTGTGGAATCTCGCTTTCGTCCATTTGGAGATAGTGTTAGTGTTGGTGCAAGAGATAGGTGCACGGTTTGCGCCGAACGCACCATAGGCTCATAAATCGCTTTTGGACGCACCCGATGGTACCCTAGGTGATGAGGTCATGTGGAATATCTCATTTCAATCCAATTTGGAGATAGTGCTAATCTTGACGCAAGATAGGTGCCCGGTTTGCGCTTTAACGTACCATAGTCTCGGAAATCATTTTGGATGCACCCGATGGAACCTGCTAGGTGACGTGGGTCATGTGGAACCTCGCTTTCGATCCATTTGGAGATAGTGTTAGTGTTGGTGCAAGATAGGTGCACGGTTTGCGCCCGAACGTACCATAGGCTCGGAAATCATTTTGGATGCACCCGATGGAACTCCTAGGTGACGTGTCATGTGGAACCTCGTTTCAGATCATTTTGGAGATAGTGTTAGTGTTGGTGCAAGATAGGTGCACGGTTTGCGCCAAACGTACCATAGGCTCGTAAATCATTTTGGATGCACCCGATGGAACTCCTAGGTGACGTGGGTCATGTGGAACCTCGTTTCGATCCAATTTGGAGATAGTGTAAGTGTTGGTGCAAGATAGGTGCACGGTTTGCGCCCGAACGCATACCATAGGCTCAGAAATCATTTTGGATGCACCCGATGGAACTCCTAGGTGACGAGGGTCATGTGGAACCTCGCTTTCGATCCATTTGGAGATAGTGTTAGTGTTGGTGCAAGATAGGTGCACGGTTTTTGCCGAACGTACCATAGGCTCAAAAATCATTTTGGACGCACCCGATGGAACTCCTAGGTGACGTGGGTCATGTGGAACCTCGTTTCGATCCGCTTTGGAGATAGTGTTAGTGTTGGTGCAAGATAGGTGCACGGTTTGGCGCCGAACGTACCATAGGCTCAAAAATCATTTTGGATGCACCCGATGGAACTCCTAGGTGACGGGGTCATGTGGAACCTCGTTTTCATCCGCTTGGAGATAGTGTTAGTGTTGGTGCAAGATAGGTGCACGGTTTGCGCCAACGTACCATAGGCTCAAAAATCATTTTGGACGCACCCGATGGAACTCCTAGGTGACGAGGGTCATGTGGAACCTCGCTTCGGTCCGCTTGGAGATAGTGTTAGTGTTGGTGCAAGATAGGTGCACGGTTTTGCGCTTAACGTACCATAGGCTCAAAAATCATTTTGGACGCACCCGATGGAACTCCTAGGTGACGAGGGTCATGTGGAACCTCGTTTCGATCCATTTGGAGATAGTGCTAACGTTGACGCAAGATAGGTGCACGGTTTGCGCCTTAACGCACCATAGGCTCAAAATCATTTTGGACGCACCCGATGGAACTCCTAGGTGACGAGGGTCATGTGGAACCTCGCTTCGATCCATTTGGAGATATAGTGTTAGTGTTGGTGCCAGATAGGTGCACGGTTTGCGCCGAACGTACCAGGCACGTAAATCATTTTGGACGCACATGATGGAGCTGCTAGGTGACGTGGGTCATGTGGAACCTCGCTTTCGATCCATTTGGAGATAGTGTTAGTGTTGGTGCAAGATAGGTGCACGGTTTTGCGCCAACGTACCATAGGCTCAAAATCATTTTGGACGCACCCGATGGAACTCCTAGGTGACGAGGGTCATGTGGAACCTCATTTCGATCCATTTGGAGATAGTGTTAGTGTTGACGCAAGATAGGTGCACGGGTTTTGCGCCGAACGTACCATAGGCTCAAAATCATTTTGGATGCACCCGATGGAACTCCTAGGTGACGTGGGTCATGTGGAACCTCGCTTCGATCCGCTTGGAGATAGTGTTAGTGTTGGTGCAAGATAGGTGTGCACGGTTTGCGCCTTTAACGTACCATAGGCTCAAAAATCATTTTGGACGCACCCTCCGATGGAACTCCTAGGTGACGTGGGTCATGTGGAATCTCGCTTCGATCCATTTGGAGATAGTGTTAGTGTTGGTGCAAGATAGGTGCACGGTTTGCGCCAACGTACCATAGGCTCAAAATCATTTTGGATGCACCCGATGGAACTCCTAGGTGACGAGGGTCATGTGGAACCTCATTTCATCCATTTGGAGATAGTGTTAGTGTTGACGCAAGATAGGTGCACGGTTTGCGCCTTTAACGCACCATAGGCTCGTAAATCATTTTGGATGCACCCGATGGAACTCCTAGGTGACGAGGGTCATGTGGAACCTCGTTTCGATCCGCTTGGAGATAGTGTTAGTGTTGGTGCAAGATAGGTGCACGGTTTGCGCCGAACGTACCATAGGCTCGGAAATATTGTTGGACGCACCCGATGGAACTCCTAGGTGACGTGGGTCATGTGGAACCTCGTTTCGATCCGTCTGGAGATAGTGTTAGTGTTGGTGCAAGATAGGTGCACGGTTTGCGCCGAACGTACCATAGGCTCAGAAATCATTTTGGATGCACCCGATGGAACTCCTAGGTGACGGGGGTCATGTGGAACCTAGTTTCAATCCGCATTTGGAGATAGTGTTAGTGTTGGTGCAAGATAGGTGCACGGTTGGCGCCAACGTACCATAGGCTCAAAATCATTTTGGACGCACCCGATGGTACTCCTAGGTGACGAGGGTCAAATGGAACCTCGCTTCGATCCGCTTGGAGATAGTGCTAACGTTGACGCAAGATAGATGCACGGTTTGCGCCGAACGCACCATAGGCTCGTAAATCATTTTGGACGCACTTGATGGAACTCCTAGGTGACGAGGGTCATGTGGAACCTCGCATTTCGATCCGCTTGGAGATAGTGTTAGTGTTGGTGCAAGATAGGTGCACGGGTTTGCGCCGTAACGTACCATAGGCTCAAAAATCATTTTGGACGCACCCGATGGAACTCCTAGGTGACGAGGGTCATGTGGAACCTCGCTTTTTCGATCCATTTTTGGAGATAGTGTTAGTGTTGGTGCAAGATAGGTGCACGGTTTGCGCCGAACGTACCATAGGCTCGTAAATCATTTTGGATGCACCCGATGGAACTCCTAGGTGACGTGGGTCATGTGGAACCTCGTTTCGATCCATTTGGAGATAGTGTTAGTGTTGGTGCAAGATAGGTGCACGGTTTGCGCCCAACGCACCATAGGCTCAAAATCATTTTGGACGCACCCGATGGGTACCCTAGGTGACGAGGGTCATGTGGAACCTCGTTTCGATCCATTTGGAGATAGTGTTAGTGTTGGTGCAAGATAGGTGCACGGTTTGCGCTTAACGTACCATAGGCTCAAAATCATTTTGGACGCACCCGATGGAACTCCTAGGTGACGTGGGTCATGTGGAACCTCATTTCGATCCGCTTGGAGATAGTGTTAGTGTTGACGCAAGATAGGTGCACGGTTTGCGCCGTAACGTACCATAGGCTCGTAAATCATTTTGGATGCACCCGATGGAACTCCTAGGTGACGAGGGTCATGTGGAACCTCGTTTCGATCCGCTTTGGAGATAGTGTTAGTGTTGGTGCAAGATAGGTGCACGGTTTGCGCCGAACGCACCATAGGCTCGGAAATCATTTTGGATGCACCCGATGGAACTCCTAGGTGACGTGGGTCATGTGGAACCTCGCTTCGATCCGCTTTGGAGATAGTGTTAGTGTTGGTGCAAGATAGGTGCACGGTTTGCAACCAACGTACCATAGGCTCAAAATCATTTTGGATGCACGATGGAACTCCTAGGTGACGTGGGGTCATGTGGAACCTAGTTTCATCCATTTGGAGATAGTGTTAGTGTTGGTGCAAGATAGGTGCACGGTTTGCGCCGAACGTACCATAGGCTCAAAATCATTTTGGACGCACCCGATGGAACTCCTAGGTGACGAGGGTCATGTGGAAGCTCGCTTTCGTCCATTTGGAGATAGTGTTAGTGTTGACGCAAGATAGGTGCACGGGTTGCAGCGAACGTACCATAGGCTCGGAAATCATTTTGGACGCACCCGAGGGAACTCCTAGGTGACGAGGGTCATGTGGAACCTCGTTTCGATCCGTTTGGAGATAGTGTTAGTGTTGGTGCAAGATAGGTGCACGGTTTGCGCCGAACGTACCATAGGCTCAAAATTCATTTTGGACGCACCCGATGGAACTCCTAGGTGACGTGGGTCATGTGGAACCTCGCTTTCGATCCATTTGGAGATAGTGTTAGTGTTGGTGCAAGATAGGTGCACGGTTTGCGCCGAACGCACCATAGGCTCATAAATCATTTTGGACGCACCCGATGGAACTCCTAGGTGACGAGGGTCATGTGGAACCTCATTTCATCCAATTTGGAGATAGTGTTAGTGTTGACGCAAGATAGGTGCACGGTTTATGCCGAACGCACCATAGGCTCGTAAATCATTTTGGATGCACCCGATGGAACTCCTAGGTGACGTGGGTCATGTGGAACCTCGCTTCGATCCGCTTTGGAGATAGTGTTAGTGTTGGCGCAAGATAGGTGCACGGTTTGCGCCCGAACGTACCATAGGCTCAAAAATCATTTTGGATGCACCCGATGGAACTCCTAGGTGACGGGTCATGTGGAACCTCGTTTCGATCCATTTGGAGATAGTGTTAGTGTTGGTGCAAGATAGGTGCACGGTTTGGCGCCGAACGTACCATATAGGCTCAAAATCGTTTTGGATGCACCCGATGGAACTCCTAGGTGACGTGGGTCATGTGGAACCTTGTTTCAATCCATTTGGAGATAGTGTTAGTGTTGGTGCAAGATAGGTGCACGGTTTGCGCCAACGCACCATAGGCTCAAAATCGCATTTTGGACGCACCCGATGGAACTCCTAGGTGACGAGGGTCATGTGGAACCTCATTTCGTCAATTTGGAGATAGTGCTAGTGTTGACGCAAGATAGGTGCACGGTTTGCGCAACGCAACATACCATAGGTAAATCTGGAAAAATCATTTTGGACGCACTTGATGGAACTCCTAGGTGACGAGGGTCATGTGGAACCTCGCTTCGATCCATTTGGAGATAGTGTTAGTGTTGGTGCAAGATAGGTGCACGGTTTTTTGCGCCGAACGTACCATAGGCTCAAAATCATTTTGGACGCACCCGATGGAACTCCTAGGTGACGGGTCATGTGGAACCTCTTGTTTCGATCCATTTGGAGATAGTGTTAGTGTTGGTGCAAGATAGGTGGTGCACGGTTTGCGCCAAACGTACCATAGGCTCAAAATCATTTTGGACGCACCCGATGGAACTCCTAGGTGACGAGGTCATGTGGAACTCATTTCATCCAATTTGGAGATAGTGTTAATCTTGACGCAAGATAGGTGCCCGGTTTGCGCCTTAACGTACCATAGGCTCGGAAATCATTTTGGATGCACCCGATGGAACTCCTAGGTGACGTGGGTCATGTGGAACCTCGCTTCGATCCGCTTTGGAGATAGTGTTAGTTAGTGTTGGTGCAAGATAGGTGCACGGGTTTGCCCCAACGTACCATAGGCTCTCTAAATCATTTTGGATGCACCCGATGGAACTCCTAGGTGACGTGGGTCATGTGGAACCTCGTTTCGATCCGTTTGGAGATAGTGTGTTAGTGTTGGTGCAAGATAGGTGCACGGTTTGGCGCCGAACGTACCATAGGCTCAAAAATAGTTTTGGATGCACCCGATGGAACTCCTAGGTGACGTGGGTCATGTGGAACCTAGTTTCAATCCGCATTTGGAGATAGTGTTAGTGTTGGTGCAAGATAGGTGCACGGTTTGGCGCTTTAACGTACCATAGGCTCAAAAATCATTTTGGACGCACCCGATGGAACTCCTAGGTGACGAGGGTCAAATGGAAGCTCGCTTCGATCCGCTTTGGAGATAGTGCTAACGTTGACGCAAGATAGATGCACGGTTTGCTTTAACGTACCATAGGCTCAAAATCATTTTGGATGCACCCGATGGAACACCTAGGTGACGTGAGGGTCATGTGGAACCTCGTTTCGATCCGCTTTGGAGATAGTGTTAGTGTTGGTGCAAGATAGGTGCACGGTTTGCGCCGAACGTACCATAGGCTCAAAAATCATTTTGGACGCACCCGATGGAACTCCTAGGTGACGAGGGGTCTTGTGGAACCTCGTTTCGTCCATTTGGAGATAGTGTTAGTGTTGGTGCAAGATAGGTGCACGTTTGCTTTGCCACACGCACCATAGGCTCATAAATCATTTTGGACGCACCGATGGAACTCCTAGGTGATGAGGGTCATGTGGAAATCTCATTTCGATCAATTTGGAGATAGTGCTAATGTTGACGCAAGATAGGTGCACGGTTTGCGCCGTAACGTACCATAGGCTCAAAAATCATTTTGGATGCACCCGATGGAACTCCTAGGTGACGTGGGTCATGTGGAACCTCGTTTCGATCCGCTTTGGAGATAGTGTTAGTGTTGGTGCAAGATAGGTGCACGGGTTTGGCCCCGAACGTACCATAGGCTCTCAAAAATCATTTTGGATGCACCCGATGGAACTCCTAGGTGACGTGGGTCATGTGGAACCTCGTTTCGATCCGCTTTGGAGATAGTGTTAGTGTTGGTGCAAGATAGGTGCACGTTTTTGCGCCGAACGTACCATAGGCTCGTAAATCAGTTTTGGACGCACCCGATGGAACTCCTAGGTGACGAGGGTCATGTGGAACTCAGTTTCATCCAATTTGGAGATAGTGTTAGTGTTGACGCAAGATAGGTGCCACGGTTTTGCGCCTTAACGCACCATAGGCTCGTAAATCATTTTGGATGCACCCGATGGAACTCCTAGGTGACGAGGGTCATGTGGAACCTCGCTTCGATCCGCTTGGAGATAGTGTTAGTGTTGGTGCAAGATAGGTGCACGGTTTATGCCGAACGTACCATAGGCTCAAAAATCATTTTGGATGCACCCGATGGAACTCCTAGGTGACGTGGGTCATGTGGAACCTCGTTTCGATTCCATTTGGAGATAGTGTTAGTGTTGGTGCAAGATAGGTGCACGGTTTGCGCCGAACGTACATTAGGCTCAAAAATCATTTTGGACGCACCGATGGAACTCCTAGGTGACGGGGTCATGTGGAACCTCGTTTCGATCCATTTGGAGATAGTGTTAGTGTTGGTGCAAGATAGGTGCACGGTTTGCGTTTTAACGTACCATAGGCTCATAAATCATTTTGGACGCACCCGATGGAACTCCTAGGTGACGAGGGTCATGTGGAAACCTCATTTCGATCAATTTGGAGATAGTGTTAATGTTGACGCAAGATAGGTGCACGGGTTTGCCTTTAACGTACCATAGGCTCAAAAATCATTTTGGATGCACCCGATGGAACCCTAGGTGACGTGGGTCATGTGGAACCTCGCTTCGATCCGCTTTGGAGATAGTGTTAGTGTTGGTGCAAGATAGGTGCACGGTTTGCGCCGAACGTACCATAGGCTCAAAAATCATTTTGGATGCACCCGATGGAACTCCTAGGTGACGTGGGTCATGTGGAACCTCGTTTCGATCCATTTGGAGATAGTGTTAGTGTTGGTGCAAGATAGGTGCACGGTTTGCGCCAAACGTACCATAGGCTCAGAAATCATTTTGGATGCACCCGATGGAACTCCTAGGTGACGAGGGTCATGTGGAAAACTCATTTCGATCCATTTGGAGATAGTGTTAGTGTTGGACGCAAGATAGGTGCACGGTTTGCGCGTAACGTACCATAGGCTCTCGTAAATCATTTTGGATGCACCCGATGGAACTCCTAGGTGACGTGGGTCATGTGGAACCTCGTTTCGATCCGCTTGGAGATAGTGTTAGTGTTGGTGCAAGATAGGTGCACGGTTTTGCGCGAACGTACCATAGGCAAAATCATTTTGGACGCACGGATGGAACTCCTAGGTGACGGGGTCATGGAACTCGCTTCGATCCGCTTTGGAAATAGTTTTGGAAGCATAGGTGCACGGAACGTACCATAGGCTCAAAACATTTGGGTGCACCCGATGGAACTCCTAGGTGACGTGGGTCATGTGGAACTGTTTCGATCCATTTGGAGATAGTGTTAGTGTTGGTGCAAGATAGGTGCACGGTTTGCGCCATTAACGTACCATATAGGCTCGTAAATCATTTTGGACGCACCCGATGGAACTCCTAGGTGACGAGGGTCATGTGGAACCTCGTTTCAATCCGCTTGGAGATAGTGTTAAGTGTTGACGCAAGATAGGTGCACGGTTTGGCGCCCGAACGTACCATAGGCTCAAAAATCATTTTGGATGCACCCGATGGAACTCCTAGGTGACGTGGGGTCATGTGGAACCTCGCTTCGATCCGCTTTGGAGATAGTGTTAGTGTTGGTGCAAGATAGGTGCACGGTTTGGTTTGCGTAACGTACCATAGGCTCAAAAATCATTTTGGACGCACCCGATGGAACTCCTAGGTGACGTGGGTCATGTGGAACCTCGTTTCGATCCATTTGGAGATAGTGTTAGTGTTGGTGCAAGATAGGTGCATTTTTGCGCCAACGTAACATAGGCTCATCATTTGAAAATCATTTTGGACGCACCGATGGAACTCCTAGGTGACGTGGGTCATGTGGAACCTCATTTTCGATCCGCTGGAGATAGTGTTAGTGTTGACGCAAGATAGGTGCACGGTTTGGCGCTTTAACGCACCATAGGCTCGTAAATCATTTTGGACGCACCCGATGGAACTCCTAGGTGACGAGGGTCATGTGGAACCTCGTTTCGATCCGCTTGGAGATAGTGTTAGTGTTGGTGCAAGATAGGTGCACGGTTTTTTAGTTTAACGTACCATAGGCTCAAAAATCATTTTGGATGCACCCGATGGAACTCCTAGGTGACGTGGGTCATGTGGAACCTCGTTTCGATCCATTTGGAGATAGTGTAGTGTTGGTGCAAGATAGGTGCACGGTTTGCGTTTTAACGTACCATAGGCTCAAAAATCATTTTGGACGCACCCGATGGAACTCCTAGGTGACGAGGGTCATGTGGAACCTCGTTTCGATCCATTTGGAGATAGTGTTAGTGTTGGTGCAAGATAGGTGCACGGTTTGCGCCGAACGCACCATAGGCTCGTAAATCATTTTGGATGCACCCGATGGAACTCCTAGGTGACGTGGGTCATGTGGAACCTCGTTTCGATCCGCTTGGAGATAGTGTTAGTGTTGGTGCAAGATAGGTGCACGGGTTTTGCGCCGTAACGTACCATAGGCTCTCTAAAAATCATTTGGATGCACCCGATGGAACTCCTAGGTGACGAGGGTCATGTGGAACCTCGTTTCGATCCGCTTGGAGATAGTGTTAGTGTTGGTGCAAGATAGGTGCACGGTTTTGCGCTTTTTAACGCACCATAGGCTCAAAAATCATTTTGGACGCACCCGATGGAACTCCTAGGTGACGAGGGTCATGTGGAACCTCGTTTCGATCCATTTGGAGATAGTGTTAGTGTTGGTGCAAGATAGGTGCACGGTTTGGCGCCGAACGTACCATAGGCTCGTAAATCATTTTGGATGCACCGATGGAACTCCTAGGTGACGAGGGTCATGTGGAACCTCATTTCGATCCATTTTGGAGATAGTGTTAGTGTTGGTGCAAGATAGGTGCACGGTTTTGCCCGAACGTACCATAGGCTCAAAAATCATTTTGGATGCACCCGATGGAACTCCTAGGTGACGTGGGTCATGTGGAACCTCGTTTCGATCCGCTTGGAGATAGTGTTAGTGTTGGTGCAAGATAGTGCAACGTACCATAGGCTCAAAAAATCATTTTGGATGCACCCGATGGAACCCAGGTGACGAGGGTCATGTGGAAATCCGCTTGGAGATAGTGTTAGTGTTGGTGCAAGATAGGTGCACGGTTTATGCCGAACGTACCATAGGCTCTCGTAAATCATTTTGGATGCACCTGATGGAACTCCTAGGTGACGGGTCATGTGGAACCTCGTTTCGATCCATTTGGAGATAGTGTTAGTGTTGGTGCAAGATAGGTGCACGGTTTGCGTTTTAACGTACCATAGGCTCAAAAATCATTTTGGACGCACCCGATGGAACTCCTAGGTGACGTGGGTCATGTGGAACCTCGTTTCGATCCATTTGGAGATAGTGTTAGTGTTGGACGCAAGATAGGTGCACGGTTTGCGCCGAACGCGTACCATAGGCTCGTAAATCATTTTGGATGCACCCGATGGAACTCCTAGGTGACGTGGGTCATGTGGAACCTCGCTTCGATCCATTTGGAGATAGTGTTAGTGTTGGTGCAAGATAGGTGCACGGTTTGCCTTTAACGTACCATAGGCTCAAAAATCATTTTGGATGCACCCGATGGAACTCCTAGGTGACGGGTCATGTGGAACCTCGCTTCGATCCATTTGGAGATAGTGTTAGTGTTGGTGCAAGATAGGTGCACGGTTTGCGCTTTAACGTACCATAGGCTCAAAAATCATTTTGGACGCACCCGATGGAACTCCTAGGTGACGAGGGTCATGTGGAACCTCATTTCATCAATTTGGAGATAGTGTTAGTGTTGACGCAAGATAGGTGCACGGTTTGCGCTTAACGTACCATAGGCTCGTAAATCATTTTGGATGCACCCGATGGAACTCCTAGGTGACGAGGGTCATGTGGAACCTCGCTTCGATCCCTCCTTGGAGATAGTGTTAGTGTTGGACGCAAGATAGGTGCACGGTTTGCGCCGAACGTACCATAGGCTCAGAAATCATTTTGGATGCACCCGATGGAACTCCTAGGTGACGGGGGTCATGTGGAACCTTGTTTCGATCCGTTTGGAGATAGTGTTAGTGTTGGTGCAAGATAGGTGCACGGTTTGCGCCGAACGTACCATAGGCTCAGAAATCGTTTTGGATGCACCCGATGGAACTCCTAGGTGACGTGGGTCATGTGGAACCTAGTTTCAATCCATTTGGAGATAGTGTTAGTGTTGGTGCAAGATAGGTAAACGGTTTGCGCGCCAACGCACCATAGGCTCAAAAATCATTTTGGACGCACCCGATGGAACTCCTAGGTGACGAGGGTCATGTGGAAGCCTCGTTTCGGTCCGTTTGGAGATAGTGCTAATGATGACGCAAGACAGATGCACGGTTTGCGGCGAACGTACCATAGTCTCGGAAATCGTTTTAGATGCACCCGATGGAACTCCTAGGTGACGAGGGTCATGTGGAACCTCGCTTCGATCCGCTTTGGAGATAGTGTTAGTGTTGGTGCAAGATAGGTGCACGGTTTGCGCCGAACGTACCATAGGCTCAAAATCATTTTGGACGCACCCGATGGAACTCCTAGGTGACGTGGGTCATGTGGAATCTCGCTTTCGTCCATTTGGAGATAGTGTTAGTGTTGGTGCAAGATAGGTGTGCACGGTTTGCGCCTTAACGTACCATAGGCTCATAAAATCATTTTGGACGCACCGATGGAACTCCTAGGTGACGAGGTCATGTGGAAATCTCATTTCAGATCAATTTGGAGATAGTGCTAATCTTGACGCAAGATAGGTGCCCGGTTTATGCCGTAACGCACCATAGGCTCGGAAATCATTTTGGATGCACCCGATGGAACTGCTAGGTGACGGGTCATGTGGAACCTCGCTTCGATCCGCTTTGGAGATAGTGTTAGTGTTGGTGCAAGATAGGTGCACGGTTTTTGCCCGAACGTACCATAGGCTCGGAAATCATTTTGGATGCACCCGATGGAACTCCTAGGTGACGTGGGTCATGTGGAACCTCGCTTCGATCCATTTGGAGATAGTGTTAGTGTTGGTGCAAGATAGGTGCACGGTTTGCGCCAAACGTACCATAGGCTCGAAATCAGTTTTGGATGCACCCGATGGAACTCCTAGGTGACGTGGGTCATGTGGAACCTAGTTTCAATCCGCTTTGAGAGATAGTGTTAGTGTTGGTGCAAGATAGGTGCACGGTTTGCGCCACACGCACCATAGGCTCAAAAATCATTTTGGACGCACCCGATGGAACTCCTAGGTGACGAGGGTCATGTGGAAGCTCTCATTTCGATCCAATTTGGAGATAGTGCTAACGTTGACGCAAGATAGATGCACGGTTTGCGCCTTTAACGTACCATAGGCTCGTAAATCATTTTGGATGCACCGATGGAACTCCTAGGTGACGTGGGTCATGTGGAACCTCTCGTTTCGATCCGCTTGGAGATAGTGTTAGTGTTGGTGCAAGATAGGTGCACGGTTTGCGCCGAACGTACCATAGGCTCAAAAATCATTTTGGACGCACCCGATGGAACTCCTAGGTGACGTGGGTCATGTGGAACCTCGTTTCGATCCATTTGGAGATAGTGTTAGTCTTGGTGCAAGATAGGTGCACGGTTTGCGCCTAACGTACCATAGGCTCAAAAATCATTTTGGACGCACCCGATGGAACTCCTAGGTGACGAGGGTCATGTGGAACCTTCATTTTTCGATCCAATTTGGAGATAGTGTTAGTGTTGACGCAAAGATAGGTGCACGGTTTGCGCCGAACGTACCATAGGCTCGTAAATCATTTTGGATGCACCGATGGAACTCCTAGGTGACGTGGGTCATGTGGAACCTCGTTTCGATCCGCTTGGAGATAGTGTTAGTGTTGGTGCAAGATAGGTGCACGGTTTGGCTTTAACGTACCATAGGCTCGTAAATCATTTTGGATGCACCCGATGGAACTCCTAGGTGACGGGTCATGTGGAACCTCGCTTCGATCCATTTGGAGATAGTGTTAGTGTTGGTGCAAGATAGGTGCACGGTTTGCGCCAAACGTACCATAGGCTCAAAATCATTTTGGATGCACCCGATGGAACTCCTAGGTGACGTGGGGTCATGTGGAACCTCGTTTCGATCCATTTGGAGATAGTGTTAGTGTTGGTGCAAGATAGGTGCACGGTTTGCGCTTAACGTACCATAGGCTCAAAATCATTTTGGATGCACCCGATGGAACTCCTAGGTGACGAGGGTCATGTGGAACCTCGCTTCGATCCGCTTGGAGATAGTGTTAGTGTTGGACGCAAGATAGGTGCACGGTTTGCGCCTAACGTACCATATAGGCTCAAAATCATTTGGATGCACCCGATGGAACTCCTAGGTGACGTGGGTCATGTGGAACCTCGTTTCATCCATTTGGAGATAGTGTTAGTGTTGGTGCAAGATAGGTGCACGGTTTGGCGCCAACGTACCATAGGCTCAAAAATCATTTTGGACGCACCCGATGGAACTCCTAGGTGACGAGGGTCATGTGGAACCTCATTTTCGATCCAATTTGGAGATAGTGTTAGTGTTGGTGCAAGATAGGTGCACGGTTTATGCCGAACGTACCATAGGCTCGTAAATCATTTTGGACGCACCCGATGGAACTCCTAGGTGACGAGGGTCATGTGGAACCTCTCGCTTCGATCCGCTTTGAGATAGTGTTAGTGTTGGTGCAAGATAGGTGCACGGTTTGCGCCAACGCACCATAGGCTCAAAATCATTTTGGACGCACCCGATGGAACTCCTAGGTGACGTGGGTCATGTGGAAACCTTTTCGCGATCCGCTTTGGAGATAGTGTTAGTGTGTTGTGCAAGATAGGTGCACGGTTTGCGCCGAACGTACCATAGGCTCGTAAATCATTTTGGACGCACCCGATGGAACTCCTAGGTGACGGGGTCATGTGGAACCTCATTTCGATCAATTTGGAGATGGAGATAGTGTTAGTGTTGGTGCAAGATAGGTGCACGGTTTGCGCCGAACGTACCATAGGCTCAAAAATCATTTTGGACGCACCCGATGGAACTCCTAGGTGACGAGGGTCATGTGGAACCTCGCTTTCATCCGCTTTGGAGATAGTGTTAGTGTTGGTGCAAGATAGGTGCACGGTTTGCGCCGAACGTACCATAGGCTCAAAAATCATTTTGGATGCACCGATGGAACTCCTAGGTGACGGGGTCATGTGGAACCTCGCTTCGATCCGCTTTGAGAGATAGTTAGTGTTGGTGCAAGATAGGTGCACGGTTTGCGCCGAACGTACCATAGGCTCGTAAATCATTTTGGATGCACCCGATGGAACTCCTAGGTGACGTGGGTCATGTGGAACCTCGCTTTCGATCCATTTGGAGATAGTGTTAGTGTTGGTGCAAGATAGGTGCACGGTTTTGCGCCAACGCACCATAGGCTCAAAAATTTGGATGCACCCGATGGAACTCCTAGGTGACGTGGGTCATGTGGAAATCTCGTTTCGATCCGCTTTGGAGATAGTGTTAGTGTTGGTGCAAGATAGGTGCACGGTTTGCGCCCGAACGCACATTATCATAGGCTCAAAATCATTTTGGATGCACCGATGATGGAACTCCTAGGTGACGTGGGTCATGTGGAACCTCGTTTCGATCCGCTTTGGAGATAGTGTTAGTGTTGGTGCAAGATAGGTGCACGGTTTGCCCGGAACGTACCATAGGCTCAAAATCATTTTGGATGCACCGATGGAACTCCTAGGTGACGGGGTCATGTGGAACCTCGTTTCGATCCTTTTTTGAGATAGTGTTAGTGTTGGTGCAAGATAGGTGCACGGTTTGGCGCCCAACGTACCATAGGCTCGGAAATCATTTTGGACGCACCCGATGGAACTCCTAGGTGACGTGGGGGTCATGTGGAACCTCGTTTCAATCCATTTGGAGATAGTGTTAGTGTTGGTGCAAGATAGGTGCACGGTTTGCTTTAACGTACCATAGGCTCAAAATCATTTTGGATGCACCCGATGGAACTCCTAGGTGACGAGGGTCATGTGGAACCTCGCTTCGATCCAATTTGGAGATAGTGTTAGTGTTGGTGCAAGATAGGTGTGCACGGTTTGCATTTTACCGAACGTACCATAGGCTCGGAAATCATTTTGGATGCACCGATGGAACTCCTAGGTGACGAGGGTCATGTGGAACCTCGTTTCGATCCGCTTGGAGATAGTGTTAGTGTTGGTGCAAGATAGGTGCACGGTTTGCGCTTAACGTACCATAGGCTCAAAATCATTTGGACGATGCACCCGATGGAACTCCTAGGTGACGAGGGTCATGTGAAACCTCGCTTCGATCCATTTGGAGATAGTGTTAGTGTTGGTGCAAGATAGGTGCACGGTTTGCGTTTTTAACGTACCATAGGCTCAAAAATCATTTTGGACGCACCTGATGGAACTCCTAGGTGACGAGGGTCATGTGGAACTCGCTTCGATCCATTTGAGATAGTGTGTAAGTGTTGGTGCAAGATAGGTGCACGGTTTGGCTGCCAACGCACTATAGGCTCATAAATCGCTTTTGGATGCACCTGATGGAATCCCTAGGTGACGAGGGTCATGTGGAACCTGCGATCCATCAACCAGTGTTAGTGTTGGAGATAAAACATAGAGGTGCATGGCCGTTTTACGCCAACGTACCATAGGCTGAAAATCATTTTGGACGCACCGGATGAACTCCTAGGTGACGGGTCATGTGGAACCTGTCGATCCGCATTTGGAGATAGTGTTAGTGTTGGTGCAAGATAGGTGCACGGTTTGGCGCCGAACGCACCATAGGCTCTCAAAATCATTTTGATGCACCCGATGGAACTCCTAGGTGACGTGGGTCATGTGGAACCTCGCATTTCGATCCATTTGGAGATAGTGTTAGTGTTGGTGCAAGATAGGTGCACGGGTTTGCGCCGAACGTACCATAGGCTCAAAAATCATTTTGGATGCACCCGATGGAACTCCTAGGTGACGAGGGGTCATGTGGAACCTCGTTTCGATCCATTTGGAGAGATAGTGTTAGTGTTGGTGCAAGATAGGTGCACGGTTTTGCGCCTTAACGTACCATAGGCTCGTAAATCATTTTGGATGCACCCGATGGAACTCCTAGGTGACGAGGGTCATGTGGAACCTCGTTTCGATCCATTTGGAGATAGTGTTAGTGTTGGGTGCAAGATAGGTGCACGGTTTGGCGCGTAACGTACCATAGGCTCAAAATCATTTTGGATGCACCCGATGGAACTCCTAGGTGATGAGGGTCATGTGGAACCTCTTTCGATCCGCTTTGGAGATAGTGTTAGTTGTTGCAAGATAGGTGCACGGGTTTGCGCCAACGTAATGTACCATAGGCTCAAAAATCATTTTGATGCACCTGATGGAACTCCTAGGTGACGTGGGTCATGTGGAACCTCGTTTCGATCCGCTTTGGAGATAGTGTTAGTGTTGGTGCAAGATAGGTGCACGGTTTTGCGCTAACGCACCATAGGCTCAAAATCATTTTGGACGCACCCGATGGAACTCCTAGGTGACGGGTCATGTGGAACCTCGCTTTCGATCCATTTGGAGATAGTGTTAGTGTTGGTGCAAGATAGGTGCACGGTTTGCCGAACGTACCCATAGGCTCGTAAATCATTTTGGATGCACCGATGGAACTCCTAGGTGACGTGGGGTCATGTGGAACCTCGTTTCGATCCGCTGGAGATAGTGTTAGTGTTGGTGCAAGATAGGTGCACGTTTGCGCCAAACGCACCATAGGCTCAAAAATCATTTTGGATGCACCCGATGGAACTCCTAGGTGACGAGGGTCAAATGGAACCTCGTTTCGATCCGCTTGGAGATAGTGTTAGTGTTGGCAAGATAGGTGTGCACGGGTTTGCGCCGAACGTACATAGGCTCAAAAATCATTTTGGACGCACCGATGGAACTCCTAGGTGACGAGGGTCATGTGGAACCTCGTTTCAATCCGCTTTGGAGATAGTGTTAGTGTTGGTGCAAGATAGGTGCACGGTTTTTGCTTCAAACGTACCATAGGCTCAAAATCATTTTGGATGCACCCGATGGACTCCTAGGTGACGAGGGTCATGTGTGGAACCTCGTTTCATCCATTTGGAGATAGTGTTAGTGTTGGTGCAAGATAGGTGCACGGTTTGCGCGCCGAACGTACCATAGGCTCGTAAATCATTTTGGATGCACCCGATGGAACTCCTAGGTGACGGGGTCATGTGGAACCTCGTTTCGATCCATTTGGAGATAGTGTTAGTGTTGGTGCAAGATAGGTGCACGGTTTGCGCCGAACGTACCATAGGCTCAAAAATCATTTTGGATGCACCCGATGGAACTCCTAGGTGACGTGGGTCATGTGGAACCTCGCTTCGATCCATTTGGAGATAGTGTTAGTGTTGGTGCAAGATAGGTGCACGGTTTGTTTGCGCGCCCAAACGTACCATAGGCTCAAAAATCATTTTGGACGCACCCGATGGAACTCCTAGGTTGGGTCATGTGGAACCTCATTTCGATCCATTTGGAGATAGTGTTAGTGTTGACGCAAGATAGGTGCACGGTTTGCGCCGTAAACGCATTACCATATCTCAAAAATCATTTTGGACGCACCCGATGGAACTCCTAGGTGACGTGGGTCATGTGGAACCTCGTTTCGATCAATTTGGAGATAGTGTTAGTGTTGACGCAAGATAGGTGCACGGGTTGCGCCGAACGTACCATAGGCTCGGAAATCATTTTGGATGCACCGATGGAACTCCTAGGTGACGGGGTCATGTGGAACCTCGCTTCGATCCATTTGGAGATAGTGTTAGTGTTGGTGCAAAGATAGTGCACGGTTTGCGCCAACGTACCATAGGCTCAAAAATCATTTTTGACGCACCCGATGGAACTCCTAGGTGACGTGGGTCATGTGGAACCTCGCTTTGATCCATTTGGAGATAGTGTAGTGTGGTGCAAATAGTGTTGGTGCAAGATAGGTGCACGGTTTGGATGCCGATGGAACGCTAGGTGACATAGGGCTGTGGATAAATCATTTTGGATGCACTAGTGATGGAACTCCTAGGTGACGTGGGTCATGTGGAACCTCGCTTTGGACGCACCCGATGGAACTCCTTTGGGAGATAGTGTTATTGGAGATAGTTGACGCAAGATAGGTGCACGGTTTGCGCCGAACGTACCATAGGCTCGTAAATCATTTTTGGATGCACCCGATGGAACCCTAGGTGACGTGGGTCATGTGGAACCTCGCTTCGATCCGCTTGGAGAGATAGTGTTAGTGTTGGTGCAAGATAGGTGCACGGTTTGGCCCGAACGTACCATAGGCTCGTAAATCATTTTGGATGCACCCGATGGAACCCCTAGGTGACGTGGGTCATGTGGAACCTCGCTTCGATCCGCTTTGGAGATAGTGTTAGTGTTGGTGCAAGATAGGTGCACGGTTTGCCGAATGTACCATAGGCTCAAAAATAGTTTTGGATGCACCCCAGATGGAACTCCTAGGGTGACGTGGGTCATGTGGAACCTAGTTTCATCCGCTTGGAGATAGTGTTAGTGTTGGTGCAAGATAGGTGCACGGTTTGGCGCCAACGCACCATAGGCTCAAAAATCATTTTGGACGCACCCAGCGGAACTCCTAGGTGACGAGGGTCATGTGGAAGCTCGTTTCGGTCCAATTTGGAGATAGTGCTAACGTTGACGCAAGATAGTGCACGGTTTGCGCGTAACGTACCATAGGCTCGTAAAATCATTTTGGACGCACCTTGATGGAACTCCTAGGTGACGAGGGTCATGTGGAACCTCGTTTCGATCCGCTTTGGAGATAGTGTTAGTGTTGGTGCAAGATAGGTGCACGGTTTGCGCTTTAACGTACCATAGGCTCAAAATCATTTTGGACGCACCCGATGGAACTCCTAGGTGACGTGGGGTCATGTGGAACCTCGTTTCGATCCATTTGGAGATAGTGTTAGTGTTGGTGCAAGATAGGTGCACGGTTTGCGCCCACACGCACCATAGGCTCATAAATCATTTTGGACGCACCGATGGAACCCTAGGTGATGAGGGGTCATGTGGAATATCTCATTTCAACCAATTTGGAGATAGTGCTAATCTTGACGCAAGATAGGTGCCCGGTTTGTGCCGAACGCACCATAGGCTCGGAAATCATTTTGGATGCACCCGATGGAACTCCTAGGTGACGTGGGTCATGTGGAACCTCGCTTTGATCCATTTGGAGATAGTGTTAGTGTTGGTGCAAGATAGGTGCACGGTTTTGCCCAACGTACCATATAGGCTCGGAAATCATTTTGGATGCACCCGATGGAACTCCTAGGTGACGTGGGTCATGTGGAACCTCGTTTCGATCCATTTGGAGATAGTGTTAGTGTTGGTGCAAGATAGGTGCACGGTTTGCACCGAACGTACCATAGGCTCTCGAAATCAGTTTTGGATGCACCCCCGATGGAACTCCTAGGTGACGTGGGTCATGTGGAACTCTAGTTTCAATCCGCTTGGAGATAGTGTTAGTGTTGGTGCAAGATAGGTGCACGGGTTTGCGCCAACGTACCATAGGCTCAAAAATCATTTTGGACGCACCCGATGGAACTCCTAGGTGACGAGGGTCAAATGGAAGCTCGCTTTCCGCTTCCGTTTGGAGATAGTGCTAACGTTGACGCAAGATAGATGCACGGTTTGCGCCGAACGTACCATAGGCTCGAAATCATTTTGGATGCACTTGATGGAACACCCTAGGTGACGAGGGTCATGTGGAACCTCGCTTCGATCCGCTTGGAGATAGTGTTAGTGTTGGTGCAAGATAGGTGCACGTTTTGCGCCAAACGTACCATAGGCTCAAAAATCATTTTGGACGCACCCGATGGAACTCCTAGGTGACGTGGGGTCATGTGGAACCTCGTTTCGATCCATTTGGAGATAGTGTTAGTGTTGGTGCAAGATAGGTGCACGGTTTATGCCCAACGTACCATAGGCTCATAAATCATTTTGGACGCACCCGATGGAACTCCTAGGTGATGAGGGTCATGTGGAACCTCTCATTTCGGTCAATTTGGAGATAGTGTTAGTGTTGACGCAAGATAGGTGCACCGGTTTATGCGCGAACGTACCATAGGCTCGAAATCATTTTGGATGCACCCGATGGAACTCCCTAGGTGAGATAGGGGTCATGTGGAACCTCGCTTCGATCCATTTGGAGATAGTGTTAGTGTTGGTGCAAGATAGGTGCACGGTTTGCGCCCGAACGTACCATAGGCTCGTAAATCATTTTGGATGCACCCGATGGAACTCCTAGGTGACGTGGGGTCATGTGGAACCTCGCTTCGATCCGCTTTGGAGATAGTGTTAGTGTTGGTGCAAGATAGGTGCACGGTTTGCGCCGAATGTACCATAGGCTCGGAAATAGTTTTGGATGCACCGATGGAACTCCTAGGTGACGGGGTCATGTGGAACCTAGTTTCAATCCGCTTGGAGATAGTGTTAGTGTTGGTGCAAGATAGGTGCACGGTTTGCGCCGCGCCAACGCACCATAGGCTCAAAAATCATTTTGGACGCACCCGATGGAACTCCTAGGTGACGAGGGTCAATGTGGAACCTCGTTTCGGTCCCAATTTGGAGATAGTGCTAACGTTGACGCAAGATAGGTGCACGGTTTGCGCTTTAACGTACCATAGGCTCAGAAATCATTTTGGACGCACTTGATGGAACTCCTAGGTGACGAGGGTCATGTGGAACCTCGTTTCGATCCGTTTGGAGATAGTGTTAGTGTTGGTGCAAGATAGGTGCACGGTTTGCGCCGAACGTACCATAGGCTCAAAATCATTTTGGACGCACCCGATGGAACTCCTAGGTGACGTGGGTCATGTGGAACCTCGTTTCGATCCGTTTGGAGATAGTGTTAGTGTTGGTGCAAGATAGGTGCACGGTTTTATGCCTTAACGCACCATAGGCTCATAAATCATTTTGGACGCACCCGATGGAACTCCTAGGTGATGAGGGTCATGTGGAACCTCGCTTCGATCCATTTGGAGATAGTGTTAGTGTTGACGCAAGATAGGTGCACGGTTTGCGCCTTAACGTACCATAGGCTCGGAAATCATTTTGGATGCACCCGATGGAACTCCTAGGTGACGAGGGTCATGTGGAACCTCGTTTCGATCCGTTTGGAGATAGTGTTAGTGTTGGTGCAAGATAGGTGCACGGTTTGCGCCGAACGTACCATAGGCTCGGAAATCATTTTGGATGCACCCGATGGAACTCCTAGGTGACGTGGGTCATGTGGAACCTCGTTTCGATCCATTTGGAGATAGTGTTAGTGTTGGTGCAAGATAGGTGCACGGTTTGCGCCGAACGTACCATAGGCTCAGAAATCATTTTGGATGCACCCGATGGAACTCCTAGGTGACGTGGGTCATGTGGAACCTCGTTTCGATCCATTTGGAGATAGTGTTAGTGTTGGTGCAAGATAGGTGCACGGTTTGCGCCGAACGTACCATAGGCTCAAAAATCATTTTGGATGCACCCGATGGAACTCCTAGGTGACGAGGGTCATGTGGAACTCTCGCTTCGATCCATTTGGAGATAGTGTTAGTGCTTGGTGCAAGATAGGTGCACGGTTTGCGCCGAACGTACCATAGGCTCAAAATCATTTTGGACGCACCCGATGGAACTCCTAGGTGACGAGGGTCATGTGGAACCTCGTTTCGATCCGCTTGGAGATAGTGTTAGTGTTGGTGCAAGATAGGTGCACGGTTTGCGCCCTTTAACGCACCATAGGCTCAAAAATCATTTTGGACGCACCCGATGGAACTCCTAGGTGACGAGGGTCATGTGGAACCTCATTTCATCCATTTGGAGATAGTGTAAGTGTTGGTGCAAGATAGGTGTGCACGGTTTGCGCCGAACGTACCATAGGCTCAAAAATCATTTTGGACGCACCCGATGGAACTCCTAGGTGACGAGGGTCATGTGGAACCTCGCTTCGATCCATTTGGAGATAGTGTTAGTGTTGGTGCAAGATAGGTGCACGGGTTTGCGCCGAACGTACCATAGGCTCAAAATCATTTTGGATGCACCCGATGGAACTCCTAGGTGACGAGGGTCATGTGGAACCTCGCTTCGATCCGCTTTGGAGATAGTGTTAGTGTTGGTGCAAGATAGGTGCACGGTTTGCGCCGAACGTACCATAGGCTCGAAATCATTTTGGATGCACCCGATGGAACTCCTAGGTGACGGGTCATGTGGAAACTCTAGTTTTTCGATCCGCTTGGAGATAGTGTTAGTGTTGGTGCAAGATAGGTGCACGGTTTATGCCAAACGTACCATAGGCTCAAAAATCATTTTGGATGCACCCGATGGAACTCCTAGGTGACGTGGGTCATGTGGAACCTCGTTTCGATCCATTTGGAGATAGTGTTAGTGTTGGTGCAAGATAGGTGCACGGTTTGCGCCGAACGTACCATAGGCTCAAAAATCATTTTGGACGCACCCGATGGAACTCCTAGGTGACGTGGGTCATGTGGAACCTCGTTTCGATCCGTTTGGAGATAGTGTTAGTGTTGGTGCAAGATAGGTGCACGGTTTGCGCCAAACGTACCATAGGCTCAAAAATCGTTTTGGACGCACCCGATGGAACTCCTAGGTGACGTGGGTCATGTGGAACCTCGTTTCGATCCGTTTGGAGATAGTGTTAGTGTTGGTGCAAGATAGGTGCACGGTTTTGCGCGCCAACGCACATAGGCTCAAAAATCATTTTGGACGCACCCGATGGAACTCCTAGGTGACGAGGGTCATGTGGAACCTCGTTTTTCGATCCGCTTGGAGATAGTGTGTTAGTGTTGGTGCAAGATAGGTGCACGGTTTGCGCCAACGTACCATAGGCTCAAAATCATTTTGGATGCACCCGATGGAACTCCTAGGTGACGTGGGTCATGTGGACCTCGTTTCTCCGCTTGGAGATAGTTAGTGTTGGTGCAAGATAGGTGCACGGTTTGCGCCCGAACGTACCATAGGCTCAAAAATCATTTTGGATGGAGATAGTGTTAGTGTTGGACCATTTGGAGATAGTGCAAGATAGGTGCACGTTTTTTTTGCGAACGCAATACCATAGGCTCGGAAATCATTTTGGATGCACCCGATGGAACTCCTAGGTGACGAGGGTCATGTGGAACCTCGTTTCGATCCAATTGAGGAGATAGTGTTAGTGTTGGTGCAAGATAGGTGCACGGTTTGCGCCTTAACGCACATAGGCTCGGAAATCATTTTGGATGCACCCGATGGAACTCCTAGGTGACGAGGGTCATGTGGAAACTCGCTTCGATCCATTTGGAGATAGTGTTAGTGTTGGTGCAAAGATAGGTGCACGGGTTTGCGCCCAACGTACCATAGGCTCAAAAATCATTTTGGACGCACCCGATGGAACTCCTAGGTGACGAGGGTCATGTGGAACCTCGTTTCGATCCGCTTGGAGATAGTGTTAGTGTTGGTGCAAGATAGGTGCACGGTTTGCGCCTTTAACGTACCATAGGCTCGTAAATCATTTTGGACGCACCCGATGGAACTCCTAGGTGACGAGGGTCATGTGGAACCTCGTTTCGATCAATTTGGAGATAGTGTTAGTGTTGGTGCAAGATAGGTGCACGGTTTTTGCGTTTTAACGTACCATAGGCTCAAAATCATTTTGGACGCACCCGATGGAACTCCTAGGTGACGAGGGTCATGTGGAACCTCGCTTCGATCCGCTTTGGAGATAGTGTTAGTGTTGGTGCAAGATAGGTGCACGGTTTGCGCCGAACGTACCATAGGCTCAAAAATCATTTTGGACGCACCCGATGGAACTCCTAGGTGACGGGGGTCATGTGGAACCTCGTTTCGATCCATTTGGAGATAGTGTTAGTGTTGGTGCAAGATAGGTGCACGGTTTTGCGCCTAACGTACCATAGGCTCGGTAAATCATTTTGGATGCACCCGATGGAACTCCTAGGTGACGAGGGGGGTCATGTGGAACCTCGTTTCGATCCATTTGGAGATAGTGTTAGTGTTGGTGCAAGATAGGTGCACGGTTTGCGCCAAACGTACCATAGGCTCAAAAATCATTTTGGATGCACCCGATGGAACTCCTAGGTGACGTGGGTCATGTGGAACCTCGCTTTCGATCCATTTGGAGATAGTGTTAGTGTTGGTGCAAGATAGGTGCACGTTTTTGCACCGAACGTACCATAGGCTCAAAAATAGTTTTGGATGCACCCAGATGGAACTCCCTAGGTGACGGGTCATGTGGAACCTAGTTTCAATCATTTGGAGATAGTGTTAGTGTTGGTGCAAGATAGGTGCACGGTTTGCGCCGTAACGCACCATAGGCTCAAAAATCATTTTGGACGCACCGATGGAACTCCTAGGTGACGAGGGTCATGTGGAAGCTCTCTTTCGTCCATTTGGAGATAGTGCTAACGTTGACGCAAGATAGATGCACGGTTTGCGCGAACGTACCATATAGGCTCGGAAATCATTTTGGACGCACTTGATGGAACTCCTAGGTGACGAGGGTCATGTGGAACCTCGCTTCGATCCGCTTTGGAGATAGTGTTAGTGTTGGTGCAAGATAGGTGCACGGTTTGCGCTTTAACGTACCATAGGCTCAAAATCATTTTGGACGCACCCGATGGAACTCCTAGGTGACGGGTTGTGGAACCTCGCGTTTCGGTCCATTTGGAGATAGTGTTAGTGTTGGTGCAAGATAGGTGCACGGTTTTGCGCCAACGCACCATAGGCTCATAAATCATTTTGGACGCACCGATGGAACTCCTAGGTGATGAGGTCATGTGAAAATCTCATTTCATCCAATTTGGAGATAGTGTTAATCTTGACGCAAGATAGGTGCCCGGTTTGCGCCGAACGCACCATAGGCTCGGAAATCATTTTGGATGCACCCGATGGAACTCCTAGGTGACGTGGGTCATGTGGAACCTTGTTTCGATCCATTTGGAGATAGTGTTAGTGTTGGTGCAAGATAGGTGCACGGTTTTTGCGCCGAACGTACCATAGGCTCGAAATCATTTTGGATGCACCCGATGGAACTCCTAGGTGACGTGGGTCATGTGGAACCTCGTTTCGATCCATTTGGAGATAGTGTTAGTGTTGGTGCAAGATAGGTGCACGGTTTGCGCCGAACGTACCATAGGCTCGTAAATTGTTTTGGATGCACCCGATGGAACTCCTAGGTGACGTGGGTCATGTGGAACCTTTCAGTTTTGGATCCATTTGGAGATAGTGTTAGTGTTGGTGCAAGATAGGTGCACGGTTTTGCGCGCAACGCACCATAGGCTCTCAAAAAATCATTTTGGATGCACCCGATGGAACTCCTAGGTGACGAGGGTCATGTGGAACCTCGTTTCGATCCATTTGGAGATAGTGTTAAGTGTTGACGCAAGATAGGTGCACGTTTTTGCTTTAACGTACCATAGGCTCAAAAATCATTTTGATGCACCCGATGGAACTCCTAGGTGACGTGGGTCATGTGGAACCTCGTTTCGATCTATTTGGAGATAGTGTTAGTGTTGTTGCAAGATAGGTGCACGGGTTTGCGCCAACATACCATAGGCTCAAAATCATTTTGGATGCACCCGATGGAACTCCTAGGTGTGACGTGGGTCATGTGGAACCTCGTTTCGGTCCATTTGGAGATAGTGTTAGTGTTGGTGCAAGATAGGTGCACGGTTTGCGCCGAACGTACCATAGGCTCAAAAATCATTTTGGACGCACTGATGGAACTCCTAGGTGACGAGGGTCATGTGGAAGCTCGCTTTCATCCATTTGGAGATAGTGTTAACGCTGACGCAAGATAGGTGCACGGTTTGCGCCTAACGTACCATAGGCTCTCGAAATCATTTTGGATGCACCCGATGGAACTCCTAGGTGACGAGGGTCATGTGGAACCTCGCTTCGATCCGCTTGGAGATAGTGTTAGTGTTGGTGCAAGATAGTGCACGGTTTGCCCCGAACGTACCATAGGCTCAAAATCATTTTGGATGCACCCGATGGAACTCCTAGGTGACGGGGGTCATGTGGAACCTCGTTTTGATCCGTTTGGAGATAGTGTTAGTGTTGGTGCAAGATAGGTGCACGGTTTGCGCCGAACGTACCATAGGCTCGGAAATAGTTTTGGATGCACCAGATGGAACTCCTAGGTGACGTGGGTCATGTGGAACCTAGTTTCAATCCATTTGGAGATAGTGTTAGTGTTGGTGCAAGATAGGTGCACGGTTTGGCGCTTTAACGTACCATAGGCTCTCAAAAATCATTTTGGACGCACCCATGATGGTACTCCTAGGTGACGAGGGTCAAATGGAAGCTCGTTTCGTCCATTTGGAGATAGTGCTAACGTTGACGCAAGATAGATGCACGGTTTGCGGCGAACGTACCATAGGCTCAGAAATCATTTTGGACGCACTTGATGGAACTCCTAGGTGACGAGGGTCATGTGGAACCTCGTTTCGATCCGCTTTGGAGATAGTGTTAGTGTTGGTGCAAGATAGGTGCACGGTTTGCGCCTTTTAACGTACCATAGGCTCAGAAATCATTTTGGACGCACCCGATGGAACTCCTAGGTGACGTGGGTCATGTGGAATCTCGTTTCGGTCCATTTGGAGATAGTGTTAGTGTTGGTGCAAGATAGGTGCACGGTTTGCGCCTTTAACGCACCATAGGCTCAAAAATCATTTTGGACGCACCGATGGAACTCCTAGGTGACGAGGGTCATGTGGAATCTCATTTCATCCAATTGGAGGAGATAGTGCTAATCTTGACGCAAGATAGGTGCACGGTTTGCGCCTTTAACGTACCATAGGCTCGGAAATCATTTTGGATGCACCCGATGGAACTCCTAGGTGACGTGGGTCATGTGGAACCTCGCTTCGATCCGCTTTGGAGATAGTGTTAGTGTTGGTGCAAGATAGGTGCACGGTTTGCGCCGAACGTACCATAGGCTCGTAAATCATTTTGGATGCCCGATGGAACTCCTAGGTGACGTGGGTCATGTGGAACCTCGTTTCGATCCATTTGGAGATAGTGTGCAAGTGTTGGCGCAAGATAGGTGCACGTTTTGCGCCGAACGTACCATAGGCTCGGAAATCATTTTGGATGCACCGATGGAACTCCCTAGGTGACGTGGGTCATTGGGTCATGTGGAACCTCGTTTCATCCATTTGGAGATAGTGTTAGTGTTGGTGCAAGATAGGTGCACGGTTTTGCGCCGAACGTACCATAGGCTCAAAAATCATTTTGGACGCACCGATGGAACTCCTAGGTGACGAGGGTCATGTGGAACCTCGTTTCGATCCATTTGGAGATAGTGTTAGTGTTGGACGCAAGATAGGTGCACGGTTTGCGCTTAACGTACCATAGGCTCGTAAATCATTTTGGATGCACCCGATGGAACTCCTAGGTGACGTGGGTCATGTGGAACCTCGTTTCGATCCGTTTGGAGATAGTGTTAGTGTTGGTGCAAGATAGGTGCACGGTTTGCGCCTAACGTACCATAGGCTCAAAAATCATTTTGGACGCACCCGATGGAACTCCTAGGTGACGAGGGTCATGTGGAACCTCGCTTTCGTCCATTTGGAGATAGTGTTAGTGTTGGTGCAAGATAGGTGCACGGTTTGCGCCTTAACGTACCATAGGCTCAAAAATCATTTTGGACGCACCCGATGGAACTCCTAGGTGACGAGGGTCATGTGGAACCTCGTTTCGATCCATTTGGAGATAGTTAGTGTTGACGCAAGATAGGTGCACGGTTTTTGCGCCGAAACGTACCATAGGCTCGTAAATCATTTTGGATGCACCCGATGGAACTCCTAGGTGACGAGGGTCATGTGGAACCTCGTTTCGATCCATTTGGAGATAGTGTTAGTGTTGGTGCAAGATAGGTGCACCGGTTTGCCCCGAACGCACCATAGGCTCAAAATCATTTTGGACGCACCCGATGGAACTCCTAGGTGACGTGGGTCATGTGGAACCTCGCTTCGATCCATTTTGGAGATAGTGTTAGTGTTGGTGCAAGATGCAAGATAGTTGCACGGCACGGTTTGCACCGAATGTACCATAGGCTCGGAAATAGTTTTGGATGCACGAGATGGAACTCCTAGGTGACGAGGGTCATGTGGAACCTAGTTTCAATCCATTTGGAGATAGTGTTAGTGTTGGTGCAAGATAGGTGCACGGTTTGCGCCGAACGTACCATAGGCTCAAAATCATTTTGGACGCACCCGATGGAACTCCTAGGTGACGAGGGTCAAATGGAAGCTCGTTTTCGTCCGCTTTGGAGATAGTGCTAACGTTGACGCAAGATAGATGCACGGTTTGCGCTTTAACGTACCATAGGCTCAAAAATCATTTTGGACGCACTTGATGGAACTCCTAGGTGACGAGGGTCATGTGGAACCTCGCTTTTCGATCCGCTTGGAGATAGTGTTAGTGTTGGTGCAAGATAGGTGCACGGTTTGCGCCTTAACGTACCATAGGCTCAAAAATCATTTTGGACGCACCCGATGGAACTCCTAGGTGACGTGGGTCATGTGGAATCTCGCTTCGATCCATTTGGAGATAGTGTTAGTGTTGGTGCAAGATAGGTGCACGGGTTTGCGCCTTAACGCACCATAGGCTCAAAAATCATTTTGGACGCACCCGATGGTACTCCTAGGTGATGAGGTCATGTGGTGGAATCTCATTTCAGTCAATTTGGAGATAGTGCTAATCTTGACGCAAGATAGGTGCCCGGTTTGCGCCGAACGCACCATAGGCTCTCGGAAATCATTTTGGATGCACCCGATGGAACTGCTAGGTGACGTGGGTCATGTGGAACCTCGTTTCGATCCGCTTTGGAGATAGTGTTAGTGTTGGTGCAAGATAGGTGCACGGTTTGCCCCAACGTACCATAGGCTCGGAAATCATTTTGGATAAACCCGATGGAACTCCTAGGTGACGTGGGTCATGTGGAACCTCGTTTCGATCCGCTTTGGAGATAGTGTTAGTGTTGGTGCAAGATAGGTGCACGGTTTTGCGCCGAATGTACCATAGGCTCGAAAAATTTTTTGGATGCACCGATGGAACTCCTAGGTGACGTGGGTCATGTGGAACCTAGTTTCAATCCATTTGGAGATAGTGTTAGTGTTGGTGCAAGATAGGTGCACGGTTTATGCCCAACGTACCATAGGCTCAAAAATCATTTTGGACGCACCCGATGGGTACTCCTAGGTGACGAGGGTCAAATGGAAGCTCGTTTCGTCCATTTGGAGATAGTGCTAACGTTTGACGCAAGATAGATGCACGGTTTGCGTTTTAACGTACATAGGCTCGGAAATCATTTTGGACGCACTTGATGGAACTCCTAGGTGACGTGGGTCATGTGGAACCTCGTTTGGAGATAGTGTTAGTCTTGGTGCAAGATAGGTGCACGGTTTGCGCGAATGTACCATAGGCTCAAAAATCATTTTGGACGCACCCGATGGAACTCCTAGGTGACGTGGGTCTTGTGGAATCTCGTTTCGATCCGTTTGGAGATAGTGTTAGTGTTGGCGCAAGATAGGTGCACGGTTTGCGCCTTTAACGCACCATTGGCTCATAAATCATTTTGGACGCACCGATGGTACTCCTAGGTGATGAGGTCATGTGGAATATCTCATTTCGTCCAATTTGGAGATAGTGCTAATGTTGACGCAAGATAGGTGCCCGGTTTGCGCCAAACGCACCATAGGCTCGGAAATCATTTTGGATGCACCCGATGGAACTCCTAGGTGACGTGGGTCATGTGGAACCTCGCTTCGATCCGCTTTGGAGATAGTGTTAGTGTTGGTGCAAGATAGGTGCACGGTTTGCGCCGAACGCACCATAGGCTCAAAATCATTTTGGATGCAACCGATGGAACTCCTAGGTGACGTGGGTCATGTGGAACCTCGCTTCGATCCCATTTGGAGATAGTGTTAGTGTTGGTGCAAGATAGGTGCACGGTTTGCGCCAAACGCACCATAGGCTCATAAATTGTTTTGGATGCACCGATGGAACTCCTAGGTGTGACGTGGGGTCATGTGGAAATCTCGTTTCGATCCAATTTGGAGATAGTGTTAGTGTTGGTGCAAGATAGGTGCACGGTTTGCCGAAAACGTACCATAGGCTCGGAAATCATTTTGGATGCACCCGATGGAACTCCTAGGTGACGTGGGTCATGTGGAACCTCGTTTCGATCCGCTTTGGAGATAGTGTTAGTGTTGGTGCAAGATAGGTGCACGTTTGTTTTGCGCCTTAACGTACCATAGGCTCAAAAATCATTTTGGATGCACCCGATGGAACTCCTAGGTGACGAGGGTCATGTGGAACCTCGTTTCGATCCGCTTGGAGATAGTGTTAGTGTTGGAGCAAGATAGGTGCACGATTTGCGCCGAACGTACCATAGGCTCAGAAATCATTTTGGATGCACCCGATGGAACTCCTAGGTGACGTGGGTCATGTGGAACCTTGTTTTGATCCATTTGGAGATAGTGTTAGTGTTGGTGCAACATAGGTGCACGTTTTGCGTCGAACGTACCATAGGCTCGAAAATCGATTTGGACGCACACGATGCTACTCCTAGGTGACGAGGCTCATGTGGAAGCTCGTTTCATCCAATTTGGAGATAGTGTTAGTTAGTGTTGGTGCAAGATAGTGTGCACGGTTTGCTTAACGTACCATAGGCTCAAAAATCATTTTGGACGCACCCTGATGGAACTCCTAGGTGACGAGGGTCGTGTGGAAGCTCGTTTCGATCCAATTTGGAGATAGTGTTAACGTTGACGCAAGATAGGTGCACGGTTTGCGCTTAACGCACCATAGGCTCAAAAATCATTTTGGATGCACCCGATGGAACTCCTAGGTGACGAGGGTCATGTGGAACCTCGTTTCGATCCATTTGGAGATAGTGTTAGTGTTGGTGCAAGATAGGTGCACGGTTTGCCCCGAACGCGTACCATAGGCTCGTAAATCATTTTGGATGCACCCGATGGGAACTCCTAGGTGACGTGGGTCATGTGGAACCTCGTTTCGATCCATTTGGAGATAGTGTTAGTGTTGGTGCAAGATAGTGCACGGTTTGCGCCGAACGTACCATAGGCTCGGAAATAGTTTTGATGATGCACGAGATGGAACTCCCTAGGTGACGTGGGTCATGTGGAACCTTGTTTCAATCCATTTTGGAGATAGTGTTAGTGTTGCAAGATAGGTGCACGGTTTGCGCGCCGTTAACGCGTACCATAGGCTCAAAAATCATTTTGGACGCACCCGATGGGTACTCCTAGGTGACGAGGGTCAAATGGAAGCTCGCTTTCGTCCGCTTTGGAGATAGTGCTAACGTTGACGCAAGATAGATGCACGGTTTGCGCCTTTAACGTACCATAGGCTCTCGGAAATCATTTTGGACGCACTTGATGGAACTCCTAGGTGACGAGGGTCATGTGGAACCTCGTTTCGATCCATTTGGAGATAGTGCCAAGTGTTAACGCAAGATATAGGCACGGTTTGCGCCAAACGCACCATAGGCTCAAAATTGTTTGACGGACGCACCCGATGGAACTCCTAGGTGACGTGGGTCATGTGGAACCTTGTTTCGGTCCATTTGAGAGATAGTGTTAGTGTTGGTGCAAGATAGGTGCACGGGTTTGCGCCGAACGTACCATAGGCTCATAAATCATTTTGGACGCACTTGATGGAACTACCCTAGGTGATGAGGGTCATGTGGATCTCATTTCGATCAATTTGGAGATAGTGCTAATCTTGACGCAAGATAGGTGCACGGTTTTGCGCCAAACGTACCATAGGCTCATAAATCATTTTGGATGCACCCGATGGAACTCCTAGGTGACGTGGGTCATGTGGAACCTCATTTCGATCCATTTGGAGATAGTGTTAGTGTTGGTGCAAGATAGGTGCACGGTTTGCGCCGAACGTACCATAGGCTCGGAAATCATTTTGGATGCACCCGATGGAACTCCTAGGTGACGTGGGTCATGTGGAACCTCATTTCGATCCATTTGGAGATAGTGTTAGTGTTGGTGCAAGATAGTGCACGGTTTGCGCCGAACGTACCATAGGCTCGTAAATAGTTTTGGATGCACCGATGGAACTCCTAGGTGACGTGGGTCATGTGGAACCTAGTTTCAATCCATTTGGAGATAGTGTTAGTGTTGGTGCAAGATAGGTGCACGGTTTGCGCCAACGTACCATAGGCTCAAAAATCATTTTGGACGCACCCGATGGAACTCCTAGGTGACGAGGGTCAAATGGAAGCTCGTTTCGATCCGCTTTTGGAGATAGTGCTAACGTTGACGCAAGATAGATGCACGGTTTGCGCCTTTAACGTACCATAGGCTCGTAAATCATTTTGGATGCACCGATGGAACTCCTAGGTGACGTGGGTCATGTGGAACCTCGTTTCGATCCGCATTTGGAGATAGTGTTAGTGTTGGTGCAAGATAGGTGCACGGTTTGCGCCGTAACGTACCATAGGCTCAAAAATCATTTTGGACGCACCCGGATGGAACTCCTAGGTGACGGGTCTGTGTGGATCTCTCGCTTCGTCCATTTGGAGATAGTGTTAGTGTTGGTGCAAGATAGGTGCACGGTTTTGCGCCACACGCACCATAGGCTCATAAATCATTTTGGACGCACACCCGATGGTACTCCTAGGTGACGAGGGTCATGTGGAAATCTCATTTCGATCCAATTTGGAGATAGTGCTAATGTTGACGCAAGATAGGTGCACGGTTTGCGCGTAACGTACCATAGGCTCGGAAATCATTTTGGATGCACCCGATGGAACTCCTAGGTGACGTGGGTCATGTGGAACCTCATGTCGATCCATTTGGAGATAGTGTTATTGTTGGTGCAAGATAGGTGCACGGTTTGCGCCCGAACGTACCATAGGCTCAAAAATCATTTTGGATGCACCCGATGGAACTCCTAGGTGACGTGGGGTCATGTGGAACCTCGTTTCGATCCGCTTTGGAGATAGTGTTAGTGTTGGTGCAAGATAGGTGCACGGTTTGCGCCAAACGTACCATAGGCTCGGAAATATTTTTGGACGCACCCGATGGAACTCCAAGGTGACGTGGGTCATGGGAACTCTAGTTTCAATCCATTTGGAGATAGTGTTAGTGTTGGTGCAAGATAGTGTGCACGGTTTGCGCCAAACGCACCATAGGCTCAAAAATCATTTTGGACGCACCCGATGGAACTCCTAGGTGACGAGGGTCATGTGGAAGCTCGTTTTCATCCGCTTTGGAGATAGTGTTAGTGTTGACGCAAGATAGGTGCACGGTTTTTGCCTTTAACGTACCATAGGCTCAAAAATCATTTTGGATGCACCCGATGGAACTCCTAGGTGACGGGGGTCATGTGGAACCTCGTTTCGATCCGCTTTGGAGATAGTGTTAGTGTTGGTGCAAGATAGGTGCACGGTTTGCGCCGAACGTACCATAGGCTCTCAAAAATCATTTTGGACGCACCCTGATGGAACTCCTAGGTGACGAGGGTCATGTGGAACCTCGTTTCGTCCATTTGGAGATAGTGTTAGTGTTGGTGCAAGATAGGTGCACGGTTTGGCGCCGTAACGTACCATAGGCTCAAAAATCATTTTGGACGCACCCTGATGGAACTCCTAGGTGACGAGGGTCATGTGGAAGCTCATTTCGTCCATTTGGAGATAGTGCTAAGTGTTGACGCAAGATAGGTGCACGGTTTGCTTTAACGTACCATAGGCTCGTAAATCATTTTGGACGCACCCGATGGAACTCCTAGGTGACGAGGGTCATGTGGAACCTCGCTTCGATCCATTTGGAGATAGTGTTAGTGTTGGTGCAAGATAGGTGCACGGTTTGCGCCGAACGCACCATAGGCTCAAAATCATTTTGGACGCACCCGATGGAACTCCTAGGTGACGTGGGTCATGTGGAACCTCGCTTTTCGTCCATTTGGAGATAGTGTTAGTGTAAGTGGTGCAAGATAGGTGCACGGTTTTTGCCAACGCACCATAGGCTCATAAATCATTTTGGACGCACCGCTGATGGAACTCCTAGGTGATGAGGGTCATGTGGAAATCTCATTTCGATCCAATTTGGAGATAGTGCTAATCTTGACGCAAGATAGGTGCCCGGTTTGCGCTTTAACGCACCATAGGCTCGGAAATCGTTTTGGATGCACCCGATGGAACTGCTAGGTGACGGGTCATGTGGAACCTCGTTTCGATCCATTTGGAGATAGTGTTAGTGTTGGTGCAAGATAGGTGCACGGTTTGCGCCCAACGTACCATAGGCTCGGAAATCATTTTGGATGCACCCGATGGAACTCCCTAGGTGACGTGGGGTCATGTGGAACCTCGTTTCGATCCGTTTGGAGATAGTGTTAGTGTTGGTGCAAGATAGGTGCACGGTTTGCGCCACACGTACCATTGGCTCATAAATCGTTTTGGATGCACCCGATGGAACTGCTAAGTGACGTGGGTCATGTGGAACCTCATTTCGATCCATTTGGAAATAGTGTTAGTGTTGGTGCAAGATAGGTGCCCGGTTTGCGCCGAACGCACCATAGGCTCAAAATCATTTTGGATGCACCCGATGGAACTCCTAGGTGACGTGGGGTCATGTGGAACCTCGCTTTTGGAGATCCGTTAGTTTGGAGATAGTGTTAGTGTTGGTGCAAGATAGGTGCACGGTTTGCGCCAAACGTACCATAGGCTCAAAAATCATTTTGGATGCACCCGATGGAACTCCTAGGTGACGTGGGTCATGTGGAACCTCGTTTCGATCCGCTTGGAGATAGTGTTAGTGTTGGTGCAAGATAGGTGCACGGTTTTTGGCGCCAACGTACCATAGGCTCAAAAATCATTTTGGACGCACCCGATGGAACTCCTAGGTGACGAGGGTCATGTGGAACCTCGTTTCGTCCATTTGGAGATAGTGTTAGTGTTGGTGCAAGATAGGTGCACGGTTTGCGCCGAACGTACCATAGGCTCAAAATCATTTTGGACGCACCCGATGGAACTCCTAGGTGACGAGGGTCAATGTGAAAATCTCGTTTTGGTCCATTTGGAGATAGTGCTAAGGTGTTTGACGCAAGATAGATGCACGGTTTTGCCACCGAACGTACCATAGGCTCGGAAATCATTTTGGATGCACCCGATGGAACTCCTAGGTGACGTGGGGTCATGTGGAACCTCGTTCGATCCGTCCATTTGGAGATAGTGTTAGTGTTGGTGCAAGATAGGTGCACGGTTTGCGCCCGAACGCACCATAGGCTCGTAAATCATTTTGGATAAACCCGATGGAACTCCTAGGTGACGGGGTCATGTGGAACCTCGTTTCGATCCATTTGGAGATAGTGTTAGTGTTGGTGCAAGATAGTTGCACGGTTTGCACCGAACGTACCATAGGCTCAAAATAGTTTTGGATGCGCACCCGATGGAACCCTAGGTGACGGGTCATGTGGAACCTCGTTTCAATCCCATTGGAGAGATAGTGTTAGTGTTGGTGCAAGATAGGTGCACGGTTTGCGCCGTAACGCACCATAGGCTCAAAAATCATTTTGGACGCACCGATGGGAACTCCTAGGTGACGAGGGTCAAATGGAAGCTCGTTTCGTCCATTTGGAGATAGTGCTAGTGTTGACGCAAGATAGATGCACGGTTTGCGCGAACGCACCATAGGCTCAAAAATCATTTTGGACGCACTTGATGGAACTCCTAGGTGACGAGGGTCATGTGGAACCTCGCTTCGATCCCATTTGGAGATAGTGTTAGTGTTGGTGCAAGATAGGTGCACGGTTTGCGCCGAACGTACCATAGGCTCAAAATTGTTTTGGACGCACCCGATGGAACTCCTAGGTGACGTGGGTCATGTGGAATCTCGTTTCGTCCATTTTGAGAGATAGTGTTAGTGTTGGTGCAAGATAGGTGCACGGTTTGCGCCACACGCACCATAGGCTCATAAATCATTTTGGACGCACCGATGGAACTCCTAGGTGATGAGGGTCATGTGGAAATCTCATTTCAATCAATTTGGAGATAGTGCTAATCTTGACGCAAGATAGGTGCCGGTTTGCGCCGCCGAACGTACCATAGGCTCAAAAATCATTTTGGATGCACCCGATGGAACTGCTAGGTGACGTGGGTCATGTGGAACCTCGTTTCGATCCATTTGGAGATAGTGTTAGTGTTGGTGCAAGATAGGTGCACGGTTTGCGCTTTAACGTACTATAGGCTCGTAAATCATTTTGGATGCACCCGATGGAACTCCTAGGTGGTGACGTGGGTCATGTGGAACCTCGCTTTAGATCCGCTTGGAGATAGTGTTAGTGTTGGTGCAAGATAGGTGCACGGTTTTGCGCCAAACGTACCATAGGCTCGTAAATTGTTTTGGATGCACCCGATGGAACTCCTAGGTGACGTGGGGTCATGTGGAATATCTCGTTTCGATCCATTTGGAGATAGTGTTAGTGTTGGTGCAAGATAGGTGCACGGTTTGCGCCAAACGTACCATAGGCTCAAAAATCATTTTGGATGCACCCGATGGAACTCCTAGGTGACGTGGGTCATGTGGAACCTCGTTTCGATCCGTTTGGAGATAGTGTTAGTGTTGGTGCAAGATAGGTGCACGGTTTGCGCCAAACGTACCATAGGCTCAAAAATCATTTTGGATGCACCCGATGGAAGTCCAAGGTGACGTGCCTCGTTTCGATCCATTCGGAGATAGTGTTAGTGTTGGTGCAACATAGGTGCACGGTTTGCGCCGAACGTACCATAGGCTCAAAAATCATTTTGGACCCACCCGATGGAACTCCTAGGTGTGACGGGTCATGTGGAAGCTCGTTTCGGATCATTTGGAGATAGTGTTAGTGTTGGTGCAAGATAGGTGCACGGGTTTGCGCACTTAACGTACCATAGGCTCAAAAATCATTTTGGACGCACCCGATGGAACTCCTAGGTGACGAGGGTCATGTGGAAGCTCATTTTCGATCCGCTTGAGAGATAGTGCTAACGTTGACGCAAGATAGGTGCCACGGTTTGCGCGCGAACGTACCATAGGCTCGGAAATCATTTTGGATGCACCCGATGGAACCCTAGGTGACGAGGGTCATGTGGAAACCTCGCTTCGATCCATTTGGAGATAGTGTTAGTGTTGGTGCAAGATAGGTGCACGGTTTTGCCCCGAACGTACCATAGGCTCAAAATCATTTTGGACGCACCCGATGGAAACCCTAGGTGACGTGGGTCATGTGGAACCTCGTTTCGATCCGCTTTGGAGATAGTGTTAGTGTTGGTGCAAGATAGGTGCACGGTTTGCAACCGAATGTACCATAGGCTCAAAATAGTTTTGGATGCACCCGATGGAACCCCTAGGTGACGTCATGGGTCATGTGGAACCTTGTTTCAATCCGCTTGGAGATAGTGTTAGTGTTGGTGCAAGATAGGTGCATGGTTGGCGCCGTGGAACGCACCATAGGCTCAAAATCATTTTGGACGCACCGATGGAACTCCTAGGTGACGAGGGTCAAATGGAAGCTCGTTTCGTCCGCTTTGGAGATAGTGCTAACGTTGACGCAAGATAGATGCACGGTTTGGTTTGTGGCGAACGTACCATAGGCTCAAAAATCATTTTGGACGCACTTGATGGAACTCCTAGGTGACGAGGGTCATGTGGAACCTCGTTTCGATCCATTTGGAAATAGTGTTAGTGTTGGTGCAAGATAGGTGCACGGTTTGCGCCGAACGTACCATAGGCTCAAAAATGTTTTGGACGCACCCGATGGAACCCTAGGTGACGTGGGGTCATGTGGAACCTGTGGAATCTTGTTTCGTCCGCATTTGGAGATAGTCAAAATGTTGGTGCAAGATAGTCATGTGGAACCTGCACGGTTGGAGATAGTGTTAGTGTTGGTGCAAGATAGGTGCACAACGCAACGTACCATAGGCTCAAAAATCATTTTGGACGCACCCGATGGAACTCCTAGGTGACGAGGGTCATGTGGAAATCTCATTTTCATCAATTTGGAGATAGTGCTAATCTTGACGCAAGATAGGTGCCCGGTTTGTGCCGAAACAACCATAGGCTCGAAAATCGCATTTTTTGATGCACCCGATGGAACCCTAGGTGACGACGGGTCATGTGGAACCTCGCTTTTTGATTCCATTTGGAGATAGTGTTAGTGTTGGTGCAAGATAGGTGCACGGTTTTGCCCGAACGTACCATAGGCTCAAAATCATTTTGGATGCACCCGATGGAACTCCTAGGTGACGTGGGTCATGTGGAACCTCATTTCGATCCGCTTTGGAGATAGTGTTAGTGTTGGTGCAAGATAGGTGCACGGTTTGCACCGAACGTACCATAGGCTCGTAAAAATAGTTTTGGATGCACCCGATGGATGGAACTCCTAGGTGACGTGGGTCATGTGGAACCTAGTTTCAATCCATTTGGAGATAGTGTTAGTGTTGGTGCAAGATAGGTGCACGGTTTGCGCCCGTAACGTACCATAGGCTCAAAAATCATTTTGGACGCACCCGATGGAACTCCTAGGTGACGAGGGTCAAATGGAAGCTCGTTTCGTCCGGAGAGATAGTGCTAACGTTTGACGCAAGATAGATGCACGGTTTGCGCTTAACGCATACCATAGGCTCTCGTAAATCATTTTGGATGCACCCGATGGAACACCTAGGTGACGGGGTCATGTGGAACCTCGCTTCGATCCGCTTTGGAGATAGTGTTAGTGTTGGTGCAAGATAGGTGCACGGTTTGCGCCAAACGTACATATAGGCTCAAAAATCGTTTTGGACGCACCGATGGAACTCCTAGGTGACGTGGGTCTTGTGGAAGCTCTCGTTTCGGTCCATTTGGAGATAGTGTTAGTGTTGGTGCAAGATAGGTGCACGGGTTTATTTTAACGTACCATAGGCTCATAAATCATTTTGGACGCACCGATGGAACTCCTAGGTGATGAGGGTCATGTGGAATATTCATTTCAAATCAATTTGGAGATAGTGCTAATCTTGACGCAAATATAGGTGCCGGTTTGCGCCGAACGCACCATATAGTCTCGTAAATCGCTTTTGGATACCCCGATGGAACTCCTAGGTGACGTGGGTCATGTGGAACCTCATTTCGATCCATTTGGAGATAGTGTTAGTGTTGGTGCAAGATAGGTGAACGGTTTGCGCCGAACGTACTATAGGCTCAGAAATAGTTTTGGATACACCCGATGGAACTCCTAGGTGACGTGGGTCATGTGGAACCTCGCTTCGATCCGTTTGGAGATAGTGTTTGTGTCGGTGCAAGATAGGTGCACGGTTTGCGCCCAAACGTACCATAGGCTCGGAAATCAGTTTTGGATGCACCCGATGGAACTCCTAGGTGACGACGGGGTCATGTGGAACCTAGTTTCAATCCATTTGGAGATAGTGTTAGTGTTGGTGCAAGATAGCTGCACGGTTTGCGCCGAACGTACCATAGGCTCAAAAATCATTTTGGACGCACCCGATGGAACTCCTAGGTGACGAGGGTCAAATGGAAGCTCGTTTCGATCGCTTTGGAGATAGTGCTAACGTTGACGCAAGATAGATGCACGGTTTGTTTGCTTTAACGTACCATAGGCTCGTAAATCATTTTGGATGCACCCGATGGAACACCTAGGTGACGTGGGTCATGTGGAACCTCGTTTCGATCCGCTTGGAGATAGTGTTAGTGTTGGTGCAAGATAGGTGCACGGTTTGCGCTTAACGTACCATAGGCTCAAAAATCATTTTGGACGCACCCGATGGAACTCCTAGGTGACGAGGGTCATGTGGAGCTCTCTCATTTTCGTCCATTTGGAGATAGTGTTAGTGTTGGTGCAAGATAGGTGCACGGTTTATGCTTAACATACCATAGGCTCAAAAATCATTTTGGACGCACCCGATGGAACTCCTAGGTGACGAGGGTCATGTGGAAGCTCGCTTTCGATCCGCTTGGAGATAGTGCTAACGTTGACGCAAGATAGGTGCACGGTTTTGCCGAACGTACCATAGGCTCGTAAATCATTTTGGATGCACCCGATGGAACTCCTAGGTGACGAGGGTCATGTGGAACCTCGCTTCGATCCATTTGGAGATAGTGTTAGTGTTGGTGCAAGATAGGTGCACGGTTTTGCGCCGAACGCACCATAGGCTCAAAATCATTTTGGACGCACCCGATGGAACTCCTAGGTGACGTGGGTCATGTGGAATCTCGTTTCGATCCATTTGGGAGATAGTGTTAGTGTTGGTGCAAGATAGGTGCACGGTTTGCGCCTTAACGTACCATAGGCTCATAAATCATTTTGGACGCACCCGATGGAACCCTAGGTGATGGGTCATGTGGAATATCTCATTTGGAGATCAATTTGGAGATAGTGCAAGATAATCTTGCTTGACGCAAGATAGGTGCCGGTTTGCGCCCAACGCACCATAGGCTCGTGGAAAATCATTTTGGATGCACCGCAAGATGGAACTTGCCAGGTGAACGGGTAGGCGTGTCAAAATCATTTTTGGCTCAGGTGCGAGGGGTGGAACCTCGTTTCGATCCATTTGGAGATAGTGTTAGTGTTGGTGCAAGATAGGTGCACGTTTTTGCGCCAAACGTACCATAGGCTCAAAATCATTTTGGATGCACCCGATGGAACTCCTAGGTGACGTGGGTCATGTGGAACCTCGTTTCGATCCGTTTGGAGATAGTGTTAGTGTTGGTGCAAGATATGTGCGTGGTTTGCGCCAAACGTACCAAAGAATCAGAAATCGTTTTGGATGCAGCCGATGGAACTCCTAGGTGACTTGGGTCATGTGGAACCTCGTTTCGATCCATTTGGATAAAGTGTTAGTGTTGGTGCAAGATAGGTGCACGGTTTTTTGCATGAACGCACCATAGGCTCAAAAATCATTTTGGATGCACCCATGATGGAACTCCTAGGTGACGTGGGTCATGTGGAACCTCGTTTCGATCCAATTTGGAGATAGTGTTAGTGTTGACGCAAGATAGTGCATGGTTTGGCGCCAAACGTACCATAGGCTCAAAAATCATTTTGGATGCACCCGATGGAACTCCTAGGTGACGTGGGTCATGTGGAACCTTGTTTCGATCCGCTTTGGAGATAGTGTTAGTGTTGGTGCAAGATAGGTGCACGGTTTGCGCCGAACGTACCATAGGCTCAAAAATCATTTTGGACGCACCCGATGGAACTCCTAGGTGACGAGGGTCATGTGGAACCTCGCTTTCATCCGCTTTGGAGATAGTGTTAGTGTTGGTGCAAGATAGGTGCACGGGTTTGCGCCGTAACGTACCATAGGCTCAAAATCATTTTGGACGCACCCGATGGAACTCCTAGGTGACGAGGGTCATGTGGAACCTCGTTTTCAATCCGCATTTGGAGATAGTGTTAGTGTTGACGCAAGATAGGTGCACGGTTTGCGCCCAACGTACCATAGGCTCGTAAATCATTTTGGATGCACCTGATGGAACTCCTAGGTGACGAGGGTCATGTGGAAGCTCGTTTCGTCCATTTGGAGATAGTGTTAGTGTTGGTGCAAGATAGTGCACGGTTTGCCCCGAACGTACCATAGGCTCGTAAATCATTTTGGATGCACCCGATGGAACTCCTAGGTGACGTGGGTCATGTGGAACCTCGCTTCGATCCGCTTTGGAGATGGTGTTAGTGTTAGTGCAAGATAGGTGCACGGTTTGCGCCGAACGTACCATAGGCTCAGATATCGTTTTGGATGCACCTGATGGAACTCCTAGGTGACGTGGGTCATGTGGAACCTAGTTTCAATCCATTTGGAGATAGTGTTAGTGTTGGTGCAAGATAGGTGCACGGTTTGCGCCTTAACGTACCATAGGCTCAAAAATCATTTTGGACGCACCCGATGCAACTCCTAGGTGACGAGGGTCATGTGGAATCTCGTTTCGGTCCATTTGGAGATAGTGCTAACGTTGACGCAAGATAGATGCACGGTTTGCGGCGAACGTACCATAGGCTCAGAAATCATTTTGGACGCACTTGATGGAACTCCTAGGTGACGAGGGTCATGTGGAACCTCGTTTCGATCCATTTGGAGATAGTGTTAGTGTTGGTGCAAGATAGGTGCACGGTTTGCGCCGAACGTACCATAGGCTCAAAATTGTTTTGAACGCACCCGATGGAACTCCTAGGTGACGGGTCATGTGGAACCTCGTTTCGGTCCATTTGGAGATAGTGTTAGTGTTGGTGCAAGATAGGTGCACGGTTTGCGTTTTAACGCATACCATAGGCTCATAAATCATTTTGGACGCACCCGATGGAACTCCTAGGTGACGAGGGTCATGTGGAATATCTCATTTCATCCAATTTGGAGATAGTGTTAGTGTTGACGCAAGATAGGTGCACGGTTTGCGCCGAACGTACCATAGGCTCGGAAATCATTTTGGATGCACCCGATGGAACTCCTAGGTGACGTGGGTCATGTGGAACCTCGTTTCGATCCATTTGGAGATAGTGTTAGTGTTGGTGCAAGATAGGTGCACGGTTTGCGCCGAACGTACCATAGGCTCGGAAATCATTTTGGATGCACCCGATGGAACTCCTAGGTGACGTGGGTCATGTGGAACCTCGTTTCGATCCATTTGGAGATAGTGTTAGTGTTGGTGCAAGATAGGTGCACGGTTTGCGCCAAACGTACCATAGGCTCGGAAATCATTTTGGATGCACCCGATGGAACTCCTAGGTGACGTGGGTCATGTGGAATATCTCATTTCATCCAATTTGGAGATAGTGTTAGTGTTGGACGCAAGATAGGTGTGCACGGTTTGCGCTTTAACGCACCATAGGCTCGTAAATCATTTTGGATGCACCCGATGGAACTCCTAGGTGACGAGGGTCATGTGGAACCTCGTTTCGATCCATTTGGAGATAGTGTTTGTGTTGGTGCAAGATAGGTGCACGGTTTGGCGCCGAACGTACCATAGGCTCGGAAATCATTTTGATGCACCCGATGGAACTCCTAGGTGACGGGGGTCATGTGGAACCTCGTTTCGATCCGCTTTGGAGATAGTGTTAGTGTTGGTGCAAGATAGGTGCACGGTTTTTGCCCGCAACGGTACCATAGGCTCAAAAATCATTTTGGACGCACCCGATGGAACTCCTAGGTGACGAGGGTCATGTGGAAGCTCGTTTTGATCCATTTGGAGATAGTGTTAGTGTTGACGCAAGATAGGTGCACGGTTTGCGCCAAACGTACCATAGGCTCGTAAATCATTTTGGATGCACCCGATGGAACACCCTAGGTGACGTGGGTCATGTGGAACCTCGTTTCGATCCATTTGGAGATAGTGTTAGTGTTGGTGCAAGATAGGTGCACGGTTTGCGCCGAACGCGTACCATAGGCTCAAAAATCATTTTGGATGCACCCGATGGAACTCCTAGGTGATGAGGGTCATGTGGAACCTCGTTTCGATCCGCTTTGGAGATAGTGTTAGTGTTGGTGCAAGATAGGTGCACGGTTTGGCGCTTAACGTACCATAGGCTCAAAATCATTTTGGACGCACCCGATGGAACTCCTAGGTGACGAGGGTCATGTGGAACCTCGTTTTCGATCCGCAATTTGGAGATAGTGTGTAACGTTGACGCAAGATAGATGCACGGTTTTGCCGTAACGTACCATAGGCTCGTAAATCATTTTGGATGCACCCAATGGAACTCCTAGGTGACGAGGGTCATGTGGAACCTCATTTCGATCCATTTGGAGATAGTGTTAGTGTTGGTGCAAGATAGGTGCACGGTTTGCCCCGAACGTACCATAGGCTCGTAAATCATTTTGGATGCACCCGATGGAACTCCTAGGTGACGTGGGTCATGTGGAACCTCGTTTCAATCTGTTTGGAGATAGTGTTAGTGTTGGTGCAAGATAGTTGCACGGTTTGCACCGAATGTACCATAGGCTCGGAAATAGTTTTGGATGCACGAGATGGAACTCCTTGGTGACGTGGGTCATGTGGAACCTTGTTTCAATCCGTTTGGAGATAGTGTTAGTGTTGGTGCAAGATAGGTGCACGGTTTGCGCGCCAACGTACCATAGGCTCAAAAATCATTTTGGACGCACCCGATGGTACTCCTAGGTGACGAGGGTCAAATGAAAGCTCTTTTTCGTCCATTTGGAGATAGTGCTAACGTTGACGCAAGATAGATGCACGGTTTGTGGCGAACGTACCATAGGCTCGGAAATCATTTTGGACGCACTTGATGGAACTCCTAGGTGACGAGGGTCATGTGGAACCTCGTTTCGATCCATTTGGAGATAGTGCCAAGTGTTGGTGCAAGATAGGTGCAAGGTTTGGCGTTAACAACGTACCATAGGCTCAAAAATGTTTTGGACGCACCCGATGGAACTCCTAGGTGACGTGGGTCATGTGGAACCATGTTTCATCCATTTGGAGATAGTGTTAGTGTTGGTGCAAGATAGGTGCACGGTTTGCGCCAACGTACACGCACCATAGGCTCAAAAATCATTTTGGACGCACTTGATGGAACTCCTAGGTGATGAGGGTCATGTGGAACCTCTCATTTTTCCAATTTGGAGATAGTGCTAATGTTGACGCAAGATAGGTGCCGGTTTGTGCCGAACGTACCATAGGCTCGTAAATCATTTTGGATGCACCCGATGGAACTCCTAGGTGACGTGGGTCATGTGGAACCTCATTTTGATCCATTTGGAGATAGTGTTAGTGTTGGCGCAAGATAGGTGCACGGTTTTTGCGCCCGAACGTACCATAGGCTCGGAAATCATTTTTGGATGCACCCGATGGAACTCCTAGGTGACGTGGGTCATGTGGAACCTCATTTCGATCCATTTGGAGATAGTGTTAGTGTTGGTGCAAGATAGGTGCACGGTTTGCGCCGAATGTACCATAGGCTCGGAAATAGTTTTGGATGCACCGATGGAACTCTAGGTGACGTGGGTCATGTGGAACCTAGTTTCAATCCATTTGGAGATAGTGTTAGTGTTGGTGCAAGATAGGTGCACGGTTTGGCGCCGAACGTACCATAGGCTCAAAAATCATTTTGGACGCACCCGATGGGTACTCCTAGGTGACGAGGGTCAAATGGAATACCTCGTTTCGTCCATTTGGAGATAGTGCTAACGTTGACGCAAGATAGATGCACGGTTTGGCGCCGAACGTAACATAGGCTCGTAAATCATTTTGGATGCACCCGATGGAACTCCTAGGTGACGGGGTCATGTGGAACCTCGCTTCGATCCGCTTGGAGATAGTGTTAGTGTTGGTGCAAGATAGGTGCACGGGTTTGCGCCGAACGTACCATAGGCTCAAAATCATTTTGGACGCACCCGATGGAACTCCTAGGTGACGTGGGTCATGTGGAACCTCGTTTCGATCCATTTGGAGATAGTGTTAGTGTTGGTGCAAGATAGGTGCACGGTTTGCGCCTTAACGCACCATAGGCTCAAAAATCATTTTGGACGCACCCGATGGAACTCCCTAGGTGATGAGGGTCATGTGGAATATCTCATTTCAAATCCAATTTGGAGATAGTGCTAGTGTTGACGCAAGATAGGTGCACGGTTTTGCCCTTTAACGTACCATAGGTCTCAAAAAATCATTTTGGATGCACCCGATGGAACTCCTAGGTGACGTGGGTCATGTGGAACCTCGTTTCGATCCATTTGGAGATAGTGTTAGTGTTGTGACGCAAGATAGGTGCACGGTTTGGCGCCGCCAACGTACCATAGGCGTAAATCATTTTGGATGCACCCGATGGAACTCCTAGGTGACGTGGGTCATGTGGAACCTCGCTTTCGATCCGCTTTGGAGATAGTGTTAGTGTTGGTGCAAGATAGGTGCACGGTTTGCGCCAAACGTACCATAGGCTCGGAAATAGTTTTGGATGCACCCGATGGAACTCCTAGGTGACGTGGGTCATGTGGAACCTCAGTTTCAATCCATTTGGAGATAGTGTTAGTGTTGGTGCAAGATAGGTGCACGGTTTGCGCCAACGTACCATATAGGCTCAAAATCATTTTGGACGCACCCGATGGAACTCCTAGGTGACGAGGGTCATGTGGAAGCTCGTTTCATCCATTTGGAGATAGTGCTAGTGTTGACGCAAGATAGATGCACGGTTTGCGCCGAACGTACCATAGGCTCTCGCAAATCATTTTGGATGCACCCTTGATGGAACACCTAGGTGACGAGGGTCATGTGGAACCTCGTTTCGATCCGCTTTGGAGATAGTGTTAGTGTTGGTGCAAGATAGGTGCACGGTTTGCCCGAACGTACCATAGGCTCAAAATCATTTTGGACGCACCCGATGGAACTCCTAGGTGACGAGGGTCATGTGGAACCTCGTTTCGATCCATTTGGAGATAGTGTTAGTGTTGGTGCAAGATAGGTGCACGGTTTTGCGCCTTAACGTACCATAGGGCTCAAAATCATTTTGGACGCACCCGATGGAACTCCTAGGTGACGAGGGTCATGTGGAACCTCGTTTCGATCCGCATTTGGAGATAGTGTTAGTGTTGACGCAAGATAGGTGCACGGTTTTGCGCCGAACGTACCATAGGCTCAAAATCATTTTGGACGCACCCGATGGAACTCCTCCTAGGTGACGAGGGTCATGTGGAACCTCGTTTCGATCCGTTTGGAGATAGTGTTAGTGTTGGTGCAAGATAGGTGCACGGTTTGCGCCGAACGTACCATAGGCTCAAAAATCATTTTGGACGCACCCGATGGAACTCCTAGGTGACGTGGGTCATGTGGAACCTCGCTTTCGATCATTTTGGAGATAGTGTTAGTGTTGGTGCAAGATAGGTGCGGTTTTTGCGCCTTTAACGTACCATAGGCTCATAAATCATTTTTGGACGCACCCGATGGAACTCCTAGGTGACGAGGTCATGTGGATATCTCATTTCGATCCAATTTGGAGATAGTGTTAGTGTTGACGCAAGATAGGTGCACGGTTTGCGCCGAACGCACCATATAGTCTCGGAAATCGCATTTTGGATGCACCCGATGGAACTCCTAGGTGACGTGGGTCATGTGGAACCTCGTTTCGATCCATTTGGAGATAGTGTTAGTGTTGGTGCAAGATAGGTGCACGGTTTGCGCCAAACGTACCATAGGCTCAAAATTGTTTTGGATGCACCCGATGGAACTCCTAGGTGACGTGGGTCATGTGGAACCTCGTTTCGATCCATTTCGAGATAGTGTTAGTGTTGACGCAAGATAGGTGCACGGGGTTTGCGCCGTAACGCACCATAGGCTCATAAATCATTTTGGATGCACCCGATGGAACTCCTAGGTGACGAGGGTCATGTGGAACCTCATTTCGATCCGCTTTGGAGATAGTGTTAGTGTTGACGCAAGATAGGTGCACGGTTTGCGCCAAACGCATACCATAGGCTCAAAAATCAATTTTGGATGCACCCGATGGAACTCCTAGGTGACGGGGTCATGTGGAACTGTTTCGATCCATTTGGAGATAGTGTGTTAGTGTTGGTGCAAGATAGGTGCACGTTTTTTGCCAACGTACCATAGGCTCAAAAATCATTTTGGACGCACCCGATGGAACTCCTAGGTGACGAGGGTCATGTGGAAGCCTCGTTTCGTCCGCTTTGGAGATAGTGTTAGTGTTGGTGCAAGATAGGTGCACGGTTTGCGCTTAACGCACCATAGGCTCAAAAATCATTTTGGACGCACCGATGGAACCCCTAGGTGACGAGGGTCATGTGGAAGCTCGTTTTGGTCCGCTTGAGATAGTAGTGTTAGTGTTGACGCAAGATAGATGCACGGTTTTTGCGCGAACGTACCATAGGCTCGGAAATCATTTTGGATGCACCCGATGGAACTCCTAGGTGACGAGGGTCATGTGGAAGCTCGCTTCGATCCATTTGGAGATAGTGTTAGTGTTGGTGCAAGATAGTTGCACGGTTTGCCCTTTAACGTACCATAGGCTCGTAAATCATTTTGGATGCACCCGATGGAACTCCTAGGTGACGTGGGTCATGTGGAACCTCGCTTTCGATCCGTTTGGAGATAGTGTTAGTGTTGGTGCAAGATAGTTGTGCACGGTTTGCAACCGAATGTACCATAGGCTCTCAAAAATAGTTTTGGATGCACCGAGATGGAACTCCTAGGTGACGTGGGTCATGTGGAACCTAGTTTCAATCCATTTGGAGATAGTGTTAGTGTTGGTGCAAGATAGGTGCACGGTTTTGCGCCGAACGTACCATAGGCTCAAAAATCATTTTGGACAAATCATTTTGATGGAACTCCTAGGTGACGAGGGTCAAATGGAAGCTCGTTTCGGTCCATTTTGGAGATAGTGCTAACGTTGACGCAAGATAGATGCACGGTTTGCGGCAAACGTACCATAGGCTCAGAAATCATTTTGGACGCACTTGATGGAACTCCTAGGTGACGAGGGTCATGTGGAACCTCGTTTTGATCCGTTTGGAGATAGTGTTAGTGTTGGTGCAAGATAGGTGCACGGTTTGCGCCGAACGTACCATAGGCTCAAAAATTGTTTTGGACGCACCCGATGGAACTCCTAGGTGACGTGGGTCATGTGGAACCTCGTTTCAGTCCGTTTGGAGATAGTGTTAGTGTTGGTGCAAGATAGCTGCACGGATTGCGCCAGATGTACCATAGGCTCACAAATCGTTTTGGACGCACCCAACGATACTCCTAGGTGATGAGGCTCATGTGGAATATCTCATTTCAGTCAATTTGGAGATAGTGCTAATCTTGACGCAACATAGGTGCCCGGTTTGCGCCGAACGTACCATAGTCTCAGAAATCATTTTGGATGCACCCGATGATACTCCTAGGTAACGTGGGTCATGTGGAACCTCGTTTCGATCCATTTGGAGATAGTGTTAGTGTTGGTGCAAGATAGGTGCACGGTTTGCGCCGAATGTACCATAGGCTCAGAAATCATTTTGGATGCACCCGATGGAACTCCTAGGTGACGTGGGTCATGTGGAACCTCGTTTAGATCTGTATGGAGGTAGTGTTAGTGTTGGTGCAAGATAGGTGCGGTTTGCGCCAAACGTACCATAGGCTCAAAATTGTTTTGGATGCACCCGATGGAACTCCTAGGTGACGTGGGTCATGTGGAAATCTCATTTCATCCAATTTGGAGATAGTGTTAATGTTGACGCAAGATATAGTGTGCCGGTTTTGCGCAAACGCACCATAGGCTCGTAAATCATTTTGGATGCACCCGATGGAACTCCTAGGTGACGTGGGTCATGTGGAACCTCGTTTCGATCCGCTTGGAGATAGTGTTAGTGTGTTGGTGCAAGATAGGTGCACGGTTTGCGCCAAACGTACCATAGGCTCGTAAATTGTTTTGGATGCACCCGATGGAACTCCTAGGTGACGTGGGTCATGTGGAACCTCGTTTCGATCCATTTGGAGATAGTGTTAGTGTTGGTGCAAGATAGGTGCACGGTTTGCGCCAACGCGTACCATAGGCTCAAAAATCGTTTTGGATGCACCCCGATGGAACCCTAGGTGACGAGGGTCATGTGGAAGCTCGTTTCGGTCCATTTGGAGATAGTGCTAGTGTTGGTGCAAGATAGGTGCACGGTTTGCGCGCGAACATACCATAGGCTCAAAAATCATTTTGGACGCACCCGATGGAACTCCTAGGTGACGAGGGTCAAGTGGAAGCTCGTTTCGTCCATTTGGAGGTAGTGCTAACGTTGACGCAAGATAGATGCACGGTTTATGCGAACGCGTACCATAGGCTCGAAAAAATCAATTTGGAGGCACCCGATGGAACTCCTAGGTGACGAGGGTCATGTGGAAGCTCGTTTCGTCCATTTGGAGATAGTGTTAGTGTTGGTGCAAGATAGTGCATGGGTTTGCCCCGAACGTACCATAGGCTCGTAAATCATTTTGGATAAACCCGATGGAACTCCTAGGTGACGTGGGTCATGTGGAACCTCGCTTCGATCCGCTTGGAGATAGTGTTAGTGTTGGTGCAAGATAGTTGCACGGTTTGCAACCGAATGTACCATAGGCTCGGAAATAGTTTTGGATGCACGAGATGGAACTCCTTGGTGACGTGGGTCATGTGGAACCTTGTTTCAATCATTTGGAGATAGTGTTAGTGTTGGTGCAAGATAGGTGCAAGGTTTGCGCCGAACGTACCATAGGCTCAGAAATTATTTTGGACGCACCCGATGCAACTCCTAGGTGACGTGGGTCAAATGGAAGCTCGTTTCGGTCCGTTTGGAGATAGTGCTAACGTTGACGCAAGATAGATGCACGGTTTGCGGTGAACGTACCATAGGCTCAGAAATCATTTTGGACGCACTTGATGGAACTCCTAGGTGACGAGGGTCATGTGGAACCTCGTTTCGATCCATTTGGAGATAGTGTTAGTGTTGGTGCAAGATAGGTGCACGGTTTGTGCCGAACGTACCATAGGCTCAAAATTGTTTTGGACGCACCCGATGGAACCCTAGGTGACGTGGGTCTTGTGGACCTCATGTTTCATCCATTTGGAGATAGTGTTAGTGTTGGTGCAAGATACGTGCACGGTTTGCGCCATTAACGCACCATTGGCTCAAAAATCATTTTGGACGCACCGATGGTACTCCTAGGTGATGAGGGTCATGTGGAATATCTCATTTCATCCAATTTGGAGATAGTGCTAATCTTGACGCAAGATAGGTGCCCGGTTTGTGCCGAACATACCATAGGCTCGTAAATCATTTTGGATGCACCCGATGGAACTCCTAGGTGACGTGGGTCATGTGGAACCTCGTTTCGATCCATTTGGAGATAGTGTTAGTGTTGGCGCAAGATAGGTGCACGGTTTGCCCCGAAGTGACCATAGGCTCGGAAATCATTTTGGATGCACCCGATGGAACTCCTAGGTGACGTGGGTCATGTGGAACCTCATTTCGATCCGATTGGAGATAGTGTTAGTGTTGGTGCAAGATAGTTGCACGGTTTGCACCGAATGTACCATAGGCTCGTCGCGTGGAAAATAGTTTTGGATGCACCCGATGGAACTCCTTGGTGACGTGGGTCATGTGGAACCTAGTTTCAATCCGTTTTTGGAGATAGTGTTAGTGTTGGTGCAAGATAGGTGCACGGTTTTGCGCCCAACGTACCATAGGCTCAAAAATCGTTTTGGACGCACCCGATGGAACTCCTAGGTGACGAGGGTCAAATGGAAGCTCGTTTCGATCCGCTTTGGAGATAGTGCTAACGTTGACGCAAGATAGATGCACGGTTTTGGCGCCGAACGTAACATAGGCTCGTAAATCATTTTGGATGCACCCGATGGAACACCTAGGTGACGTGGGTCATGTGGAACCTCGTTTCGATCCGCTTTGGAGATAGTGTTAGTGTTGGTGCAAGATAGGTGCACGGTTTGCGCCGAATGTACCATAGGCTCAAAAATCGTTTTGGACGCACCCGATGGAACTCCTAGGTGACATGGGTCTTGTGGAATCTCGTTTCGGTCCATTTGAGAGATAGTGTTAGTGTTGGTGCAAGATAGGTGCACGGGTTTGCGCCCACACGCACCATTGGCTCATAAATCGTTTTGGACGCAGCCGATGGCGGTGGAACTCCTAGGTGATGAGGCTCATGTGGAATATCTCATTTCAGTCAATTTGGAGATAGTGCTAATCTTGACGCAACATAGGTGCCCGGTTTTGCGCTTTAACGCACTATAGTCTCGGAAATCATTTTGGATGCACCCGATGGAACTCGCTAGGTAACGTGGGTCATGTGGAACCTCATTTTGATCCATTTGGAGATAGTGTTAGTGTTGGCGCAAGATAGGTGCACGGTTTTGCCCGAACGTACCATAGGCTCGAAATCATTTTGGATGCACCCGATGGAACTCCTAGGTGACGTGGGTCATGTGGAAACCTCGTTTCGATCTGCTTTGGAGATAGTGTTAGTGTTGGTGCAAGATAGGTGCACGGTTTGCGCCAAAAACGTACCATAGGCTCGGAAATAGTTTTGGATGCACGAGATGGAACTCCTAGGTGACGTGGGTCATGTGGAACCTAGTTTCAATCCATTTGGAGATAGTGTTAGTGTTGGTGCAAGATAGGTGCACGGTTTGCGCCGAACGCACCATAGGCTCAAAATCATTTTGGACGCACCCGATGGTACTCCTAGGTGACGAGGGTCAAATGGAAGCTCGTTTCATCCGTTTGGAGATAGTGCTAACGTTGGACGCAAGATAGATGTGCACGGTTTGCGCCGAACGTACCATAGGCTCGAAATCATTTTGGATGCACCCGATGGAACACCCTAGGTGACGTGGGTCATGTGGAACCTTGTTTTGATCCGCTTTGGAGATAGTGTTAGTGTTGGTGCAAGATAGGTGCACGGTTTGCGCCGAACGTACCATAGGCTCTAAAATCGTTTTGGACGCACCCGATGGAACTCCTAGGTGACGAGGGTCATGTGGAACCTCGTTTCATCCGTTTGGAGGAGATAGTAGTAGTGTTGGTGCAAGATAGGTGCACGGTTTTGCGCCGAACATACCATAGGCTCAAAAATCATTTTGGACGCACCCGATGGAACTCCTAGGTGACGAGGGTCAAATGGAAGCTCGTTTCGCTCCGTTTGGAGATAGTGCTAACGTTGACGCAAGATAGATGCACGGTTTGCGCCGAACGTACCATAGGCTCGGAAATCATTTTGGACGCACTTGATGGAAACCCTAGGTGACGAGGGTCATGTGGAAGCTCGCTTCGGTCCATTTGGAGATAGTGTTAGTGTTGGTGCAAGATAGGTGCACGGTTTTGCCCGAACGTACCATAGGCTCAAATATCATTTTGGACGCAGCTGATGGAACTCCTAGGTGACGTGGGTCTTGTGGAATCTCGTTCGGTCCGTTTGGAGATGGTGTTAGTGTTAGTGCAAGACAGGTGCACGGTTTGCGCCAAACGTACCATAGGCTCATAAATCATTTTGGACGCACCCGATGGAACTCCTAGGTGATGAGGGTCATGTGGAATATCTCATTTCGATCAATTTGGAGATAGTGCTAATGTTGACGCAAGATAGGTGCCCGGTTTGCGCTTTTAACGTACCATAGGCTCGGAAATCATTTTGGATGCACCCGATGGAACTCCTAGGTGACGTGGGTCATGTGGAACCTCGTTTAGATCCATTTGGAGATAGTGTTAGTGTTGGTGCAAGATAGGTGCACGGTTTGCGCCAAACGTACCATAGGCTCGTAAATTGTTTTGGATGCACCCGATGGAACTCCCTAGGTGACGGGTCATGTGGAAATCTCATTTCAGATCCAATTTGGAGATAGTGTTAGTGTTGGACGCAAGATAGGTGCCCGGTTTGCGCCGAACGTACCATAGGCTCAAAATCATTTTGGATGCACCCGATGGAACTCCTAGGTGACGTGGGTCATGTGGAACCTCATTTCGATCCGCTTTGGAGATAGTGTTAGTGTTGGACGCAAGATAGATGCACGGTTTGCGCCAAACGTACCATAGGCTCGGAAATCATTTTGGATGCACCCGATGGAACTCCTAGGTGACGTGGGTCATGTGGAACCTTGTTTTGATCCGTTTGAGAGATAGTGTTTAGTGTTGGTGCAAGATAGGTGCACGGTTTGCGCCGAAACGTACCATAGGCTCAAAAATCATTTTGGACGCACCGATGGAACTCCTAGGTGATGAGGGTCATGTGGAACCTCTCGTTTCGTCCGCTTTGGAGATAGTGCTAGTGTTGGTGCAAGATAGGTGCACGGTTTATGCGAACATACCATAGGCTCAAAAATCATTTTGGACGCACCCGATGGTACTCCTAGGTGACGAGGGTCATGTGGAAGCTCGCTTTGGTCAATTTGGAGATAGTGCTAACGTTGACGCAAGATAGATGCACGGTTTATGCTTAACGTACCATAGGCTCGTAAATCATTTTGGATGCACCCAATGGAACTCCTAGGTGACGAGGGTCAAGTGGAAGCTCGTTTCGGTCCATTTGGTGATAGTGTTAGTGTTGGTGCAAGATAGTTGCACGGATTGCCCCGAACGTACCATACGCTCAGAAATCATTTTGGATAAAGCCGATGGAACTCCTAGGTGACGTGGGTCATGTGGAACCTCGTTTCGATCCGTTTGGAGATAGTGTTAGTGTTGGTGCAAGATAGTTGCACGGTTTGCACCGAATGTACCATAGGCTCGGAAATAGTTTTGGATGCACGAGATGGAACTCCTTGGAGACGTGGGTCATGTGGAACCTAGTTTCAATCCATTTGGAGATTGTGTTAGTGTTGGTGCAAGATAGGTGCACGGTTTGCGCCAGACGTACCATAGGCTCAAAAATCGTTTTGGACGCACCCAGCGGTACTCCTAGATGACGAGGGTCAAATTGAAGCTCGTTTCGGTCCATTTGGAGATAGTGCTAACGTTGACGCAAGATAGATGCTCGATTTGCAACAAACGTAAAATAGGCTCGAAAATCATTTTGGACGCACTTGATGGAACTCCTAGGTGACGAGGGTCATGTGGAACCTCGTTTTGATCCATTTGGAGATAGTGTTAGTGTTGGTGCAAGATAGGTGCACGGTTTGCGCCGAACGTACCATAGGCTCAAAAATTGTTTTGGACGCACCCGATGGAACTCCTAGGTGACGTGGGTCTTGTGGAATCTCGTTTCGGTCCATTTGGAGACAGTGTTAGTGTCGGTGCAAGATCCGTGCACGGTTTGCGCCACACGTACCATTGGCTCATAAATCATTTTGGACGCAGCCGATGGTACTCCTAGGTGATGAGGCTCATGTGGAATATCTCATTTCAGTCAATTTGGAGATAGTGCTAATCTTGACGCAACATAGGTGCCCGGTTTGTGCCGAACGTACCATAGTCTCGGAAATCGTTTTGGATGCACCCGATGGAACTGCTAGGTAACGTGGGTCATGTGGAACCTCGTTTCGATCCATTTGGAGATAGTGTTAGTGTTGGTGCAAGATAGGTGCACGGTTTGCGCCGAACGTACCATAGGCTCGGAAATCATTTTGGATGCACCCGATGGAACTCCTAGGTGACGTGGGTCATGTGGAACCTCGTTTAGATCTGTTTGGAGGTAGTGTTAGTGTTGGTGCAAGATAGGTGCACGGTTTGCGCCAAACGAACCATAGGCTCGTAAATTGTTTTGGATGCACCGATGGAACTCCTAGGTGACGTGGGTCATGTGGAACCTATTCGATCAATTGGAGATAGTGTTAGTGTTGGTGCAAGATAGGTGCACGGTTTGCGCCAACGTACCATAGGCTCAAAAATCATTTTGGATGCACCATGATGGAACCTAGGTGACGTGGGTCATGTGGAACCTCGCTTTTGGATGCTTTGGAGATAGTGTTAGTGTTGGTGCAAGATAGATGTGGTTTCATCCGGAAACCATAGGCTTGATTTTGGATGCACCCGATGGAACTCCTAGGTGACGTGGGCCATGTGGAACCTTGTTTCGATCCATTTGGAGATAATGTTAGTGTTGGTGCAAGATAGGTGCACGGTTTGCGCCAGACGTACCATAGGCTCAAAAATAGTTTTGGACGCACCCGGTGGTACTCCTAGGTGATGAGGGTCAAGTGGAAGCTCGTTTCGGTCCGTTTGGAGATAGTGCTAGTGTTGGTGCAAGATAGGTGCACGGTTTGCGGCGAACATACCATAGGCTCAAAAATCATTTTGGACGCACCCAGCGGTACTCCTAGGTGACGAGGGTCAAGTGGAAGCTCGTTTCGGTCCGGTTGGAGGTAGTGCTAACGTTGACGCAAGATAGATGCACGGTTTGCGGCGAACGTACCATAGGGTCAGAAATCAATTTGGAGGCACCGAATGGAACTCCTAGGTGACGAGGGTCAAGTGGAAGCTCGTTTCGGTCCATTTGGTGATAGTGTTAGTGTTGGTGCAAGATAGTTGCATGGGTTGCCCCGAACGTACCATAGGCTCAGAAATCATTTTGGATAAAGCCGATGGAACTCCTTGGTGACGTGGGTCATGTGGAACCTCGTTTCGATCCGTTTGGAGATAGTGTTAGTGTTGGTGCAAGATAGTTGCACGGTTTGCACCGAATGTACCATAGGCTCGGAAATAGTTTTGGATGCACGAGATGGAACTCCTTGGTGACGTGGGTCATGTGGAACCTTGTTTCAATCCGTTTGGAGATTGTGTTAGTGTTGGTGCAAGATAGGTGCATGGTTTGCGCCAGACGTACCATATGCTCAAAAATCGTTTGGGACGCACCCAGCGGTACTCCTAGGTGACGAGGGTAAAATGGAAGCTCGTTTCGGTCCGTTTGGAGATAGTGCTAACGTTGACGCAAGATAGATGCACGGTTTGCGGTGAACGTACCATAGGCTCGAAAATCATTTTGGACGCACTTGATGGAACTCTTAGGTGACGAGGGTCAAGTGGAAGCTCGTTTCGGTTCATTTGGAGATATTGCCAATCTTAATGCAAGATAGGTGCAAGGTTTGCGCCGAATGTACCATAGGCTCAGAAATTGTTTTGGACGCACCTGATGCAACTCCTAGGTGACGTGGGTCTTGTGGAATCATGTTTCAGTCCATTTGGAGATAGTGTTAGTGTCGGTGCAAGATACGTGCACGGTTTGCGCCACACGTACCGTTGGCTCAAAAATTGTTTTAGACGCAGCCGATGGTACTCCAAGGTGATGAGGCTCATGTGGAATATCTCATTTCAGTCAATTTGGAGATTGATGAGGACATCAACACCGATCATACATCCACGCCGTCCACGCCGACACCTGCTGGTCCTATTACCCGTGCTCGTGCTCGAACACTTAATCATCAAGTGAGTTCCTTCTTGAGCTCTTGTCCATCCTGTTTAGATCTTGGAGACACGTGCACTCTTGTTTTGATTAGGAATCAAGGAGAAGACCGAAAGGAAAAGGACTCGAGTAGGCTGGATTCGGACTGCAGCACACCTCCAACTTCATGGCGACGGTCGCCACGGTTACATACGGAGTCGGATTGGGGTGATTCTGGACTTGTTGGAAAGCTAATAAAGTCTACTTTCATACGGATCTGACCTCATACTCATACCTGCTCAGAAACGGCGTCAACAGTCCAAAAATCACCGAGAGGTCTATTCTGTCCAGGGTGCTGCGCCACCTTAAGTTAGCCCAATGGGCTTGTATCATTTAGAGTCCAGAGGGACGACGTCCTAGGGTTGGAGCACGACCCAAACTCTCTTGTGGTCGTCCTCCACACGCCATATACCCCTTAGCCGCCACCAGGAACACTTGGGTTTTGTTTAGATCAAGTTTAGCCTTTGCTACTTGCTTGTAGGCGCTGCGTCTTGATCCAAATTACCGCCGTCTCCTTGTCTTGAACCCCACTCATCATAAGATTCAGTCTGAGGCTTTCAATTTCATCTTGCAAATTCAGTGCTTGTTTCCTTGTTCTTGCTAGTTCTTCGATTGCTTGCAGGACGGGAGCCCTAGTGGCTGGTTGTCGCTCCACAAGATCGTGACGGCCTTTGGAGGTGGTGTATCGGTTGCTAAGGCGCGGTCTTGGAAGGTTGTAGTCGGGCCGTGAACGTCATCTCCATCCACCAAATCGAGTGATCTCACGCCTCATCGAAAAGATCGTCCATAAACCCTAGCGGGTTCATATCAATTGGTAATCGTGAGCAAGGTTTATCGGTGAGAGACTTGTAATTCTTCGCTGTTTTTATTTTTCCTACAGTCCAAAAAAAAGCCAAAAAATAGTAGATTAGTTTCCTACAATCCTATAGACCTTTGGGCCGTGGCTAGTGCTACCTAGTTAGGGCTTGTTGAGTCGTCGGTTGCATCGGTTGTGTCAAGTTGCTGGTCTTAGTTTTAGTCCTTTAGAGTTTCGAGTTCTTGTCACGTTCTATCACAACACGCCGCTATCATATAGTCTCTCTGTTGGCGAATCCAAGTAGGGTTTGAAGTTTGAATCGGACAAGGAATCCATTGTTCTCTCTCATTGGTCGAATCCAAGTAGGTTTTCAAGTTTGAGTCGGATCAAGGAATCTGGTATTCCTCGTTGTTGGCCAAGTCCGAGTAGAATTGGAAGTTCCAATCGGACGAGGAATCGATTCACCCCATGCTACAAATATCAAAGCGAACCACGCAAAGCAAGTATTCATATCTAAACGAGTGGCTTACTCTCTAGAGAGAGAGAGAGAGAGTGTGTGTGTGAAAGTTACTCTTTGGGAGTGTTCTTGTTCATATAATCAGTTTTGAGTGCCCCCTAAAAAAATTATTCAAAAAAAAAAGAAAAAAAGAGAGAAAGAAGCAAAAGAAAAGAAGAGAAAGGGGCTGATCTTAGAGATTTTTCGTTCACTTCGGGTGGTGTGTTGTGCTCTCCTTTGTGTCTGTGCTCGCGTCTCTAGCACGGTCTAGACTAGGACCAGGAAGCAGCATTGCCGGTTGAACGATTATTCAGCTTGCTTTTTGTAACTAACGTGGTGCTAGTTCGTTCCTTGTTTCAGCCCACCTATAGCTCCACATATTCTACTGACTTGATGTGTCTCGTCTCAAGGCACCGATACACTTCATCCATTCTTCTGCAGACTTGTTGGTAGATGACCCTCCGTCGAGCAAGGTAAGAACTGGTAAGAACTTGTGTAATAGGTGGAGAGTGAGCGACTTGTCAGTAGCTACATCCTAGTAGTTGTAGGGCTTTTATTTCTTCACTTGTCTTCTTGTTGTCTTTGCCTTTGAAGCATGACAGGTCAAAGCGAAGATAACCAAATTCCACATTCGCCTCGCACAAAGGGCATCATACAACATTTTGAAAGGAAAGTGAAGTTGCACACGGAGGGACTTGATAATGACTTGCGGGTGACAAATGACAAACTTGGGCGGTTGGAGGCTACGCAGATTGCCGCAAACAACAAGCTTTGCAGTGTTTGGAGCGATCCATTGCTAGTGTGGACAAAAGCCTTTGCTGCTCTGCTTGAGGCGTTTTGATGACCTCCACAACAATGATAAAGACCAGCATAAAGAAGAAAAGAAGGAGGAAGATCGAGAGGATGGTAGTTATGATGAAGAATACACGGTGATCTTGAACATGATGATCGAGACACTCGTGATCGACGTCGCCTACGTCACAAACCGTAGAGGTATGGGTGGCCGCCGCCGACGCGAGGTACACAATAATGATGATGCTTTCAAGAAGATTAAATTTAAAGTACCTCCTTTTGATGGAAAATATATGACCGATGCATACATTACTTGGGAGATTGCTGTTGATCAAAAGTTTGCATGCCATGAATTTCCGAGAACACACGTGTTAGGGCTGCTACTAGTGAGTTCACTGATTTTGCTTCTGTTTGGTGGATCGAATATGGCAAGAAAAATCCTAATAACATACCTAGAACTTGGGATGCTATTTGAAACGAGCCATGAGAGCTAGATTTGTTCCATCTTACTATGCCCGTGATATGATAAATAAGTTTAAACAATTGAGACAAGGTTCTAAAAGTGTAGAAGAATACTATCGGGAATTACAAACGGGTATGTTGCGTTGTAAATTAGAGGAGGATGAGGAACCTGCTATGGCTAGATTTTTAGGTGGGTTAAATCGGAAATTCAGGATATCCTCGCTACACAAAGAATACAATAACGTAACCAAACTGTTTCATCTTGCTTGTAAAGCTGAACGGGAAGTGCAGGGACGACGTGCTAGCGCATAAGGACTAATGTTTCTGCAGGAAAGCTAGTTCATGGCAGCCGCAAGACGTCTACAACTCCGTCTCTACACGCACTCCCTACGCCTTCATCTAGTGACAAGACTCGAGCTGCCCCACCAATTCGAGAGCGAAGACAAAAGCAAAAAGCCTGCATGAGTACTTCATCCGTGGCATCGCAGGTAGAACAAGCAACATACAATGTCATCGGTGCAAGGGATATGGCCATATGATGCGTGGATCGCCCAAACAAGCGTGTTATGATTGTCAAAGATGATGGTGAGTGTTCATCTCGCTAGTGATTTTGATGAAGATACACTTGCATTGCTTTGCGGTGACTATGCGGTGTAGTGAGGAACACATAGAAGAACACATTAATGCGGTGATGCGGAGCACTATGAGAGCTTGATTGTACAAATGAGTGCTTAGTGCACAAATGGAGAAGGCGGAGCAAAATCAGCGACACACTTTATTCCAAACAAAGTGTGTCATCAAGGAGCGTTCGTGCCGCATGATCATTGATGGAGGTAGCTGCAACAACTTGGCAAGTAGCGACATGGTACGAAGCTCGCCCTCACCACCAAACCACACCCCATCCCTACTACATCCAATGGCTGAACAACAAAGTGGTAAGGCAAAGGTAACGAGACTGGTGCGAATCGATTTTGCCATCGGATCATACAAAGATATTGTTGAATGTGATGTTGTGCCTATGCAAGCTTGCAATATTACGCTAGGTAGACCATGGCAATTTGATAGAGATTCGATGCATCATGGTAGATCAAATCAATATTCGTTTCTATACCATGATCGAAAAATTGTGTTGCATCCTATGTCTCCTGAAGCTATTATGCAACTGATGTTACTAAGGCTGCAAAAGCAAAGAGCGAGAGTGACAAATCTGTTGTTGATGACAAAGATGAGATAAAATTGAAAGGACGTTGTATGCTTGCTACAAAATCGATATTAATGAGTTCAATGCATCCACCTCTGTTGCTTATGCTTTGGTATGCAAGGATGCTTTGATTTCATTTGAGGATATGCAACGTTCTTTGCCCCCTCATTTGTTGCTAACATTTTGCGGGAGTATTACGATGTGTTTCCCATTGAGATACCAGCGGGCTGCCACCAATACGAGGGATTGAGCACCAAATTGATCTTATCCTGGAGCATCTTTGCCAAACCGCGCGCCATACAGGACCAATCCGGAGGAAACGAAGGAAATTCAGCGGCAAGTGCAAGAACTACTAGACAAAGGTTATGTGCGTGAGTCTCTTAGTCCTTGTCTTTGTTCGATGATTTTAGTGCCTAAGAAAGATGGAACATGGCATGCATGTGTGTTGATTGTAGGGCTATTAATAATATCACCATTCGATATCGACACCCTATTCCACGATTAGATGATATGCTTGATGAATTGAGTGGTGCCTGTTGTGTTTTCAAAGGTTGATTTTGCGTAGTGGGTACCACCAGATTCGTATGAAATTGGGAGATGAATGGAAAACGCTTTCAAAACCAAGTTCGGTCTATATGAGTGGTTAGTCATGCCTTTTGGGTTAACTAATGCACCTAGTACTTTCATGAGATTAATGAACGAGGTTTTGCGTGCTTTCATTGGGAAATTTGTTGTCGTCTACTTTGATGATATCTTGATTTATAGCAAATCCATGGATGAACACCTTGATCACTTACGTGTTGTTTTCAATGCTCTACGTGATGCACGTTTGTTTGGTAACCTTGAGAAGTGCACTTTACGCACCGATCGAGTATCGTTTCTTGGCTATGTTGTCACTCCACAGGAATTGAGGTTGATAAAGCCAAGGTGGAAGCTATACAAGGATGGCCTGTACCCATGACGGTCACACACAAGTGCGGAGTTTCCTAGGACTTCTTTGGTTTCTATCGCCGCTTTTGTGAAGGACTTCAGCACCACCATTGTTGCACCATTGAATGAGCTTACAAAGAAGGAGTGCCCTTTTCTTGGGGCAAAGCACAAGAGCACGCCTTCCATGTCTTTGAAAGATAAGTTAACACATGCACCTCTACTCCAACTCCCGATTTTAATAAGACTTTCGAGCTTGAATGTGATGCGAGTGGAATTGGATTGGGTGGTGTTTTGTTACAAGAAGGAAAAACTGTTGCATACTTTAGTGAGAAATTGAGCGGGCCTATTCTTAATTATTCTACATATGATAAGGAATTATATGCTCTAGTGCGGACATTAGAAACATGGCAGCATTATTTGTGGCCCAAAGAATTTGTTATACATTCGATCATGAATCTTTGAAGCATATTCGTAGTCAAGGAAAACTGAATCGTAGACATGCAAAATGGGTTGAATTTATTGAATCTTTTCCTTATGTTATCAAACACAAGAAAGGGAAGGATAATATCATTGCAGATGCATTGTCTAGGAGATATACTTTTCTTTGAATCAACTTGATTACAAGATCTTTGGGTTAGAAACAATTAAAGACCGATATGCTCATGATGCTGATTTTAAAGAAGTCTTTGCTTTGCATTGTAAAGATGGGAAAACGTGGAACAAATTCATCCTCAATGATGGGTTTGTGTTTAGAGCTAACAAGCTATGTATTCCAGCTAGCTCCGTTAAGCTTGTTGTTGCTGCAGGAAGCGCATGGAGGTGGCTTGATGGGGCATTTTGGAGCGAAGAAGACGGAGGACATTCTTGCTGGTCATTTCTTTTGGCCAAAGATGCGACGAGAGCGTGGAGAGATTTGTTGCTCGCTGCACAACATGTCAAAAGGCTAAGTCCCGGTTGAATCCACACGGTTTGTATATGCCTCTTCCTGTTCCTAGTGCTCCTTGGGAGGATATTTCTATGGATTTTGTGTTGGGATTGCCACGGGCTAGGAAAAGGCGAGATAGTGTTTTTGTGGTTGTGGATCGATTCTCTAAAATGGCACATTTCATACCATGTCATAAAAACTGATGATGCTACAAATATTGCTGATTTGTTCTTTCGAGAAGTTGTTCGCTTGCATGGTGTGCCAAATACAATTGTTTTCGATCGTGATGCTAAATTTCTTAGCCATTTTGGAGAACTTTATGGGCCAAATTGGGGACTAAGCTTTTATTTTCCACCACTTGTCACCCCCAAACTGATGGTCAAACTGAAGTTGTGAATAGAACTTTGTCTACTATGTTAAGGACTGTTTTAAAGAAGAATATTAAGATGTGGGAAGATTGTTTGCCTCATATTGAGTTTGCTTATAATCGTTCGCTGCATTCTACTACGAAGATGTGTCCCTTTGAGATTGTTTATGGCTTGTTACCACGTGCTCCTATTGATTTAATGCCATTGCCAAGTTCTGAAAAGTTGAATTTTGATGCTAAGCAACGTGCTGAATTGATGCTAAAACTACATGAAACCACTAAAGAAAACATAGAGCGCATGAATGCTAAGTACAAATTTTTGCTGGAGATAAAGGTAGAAGGAATTGATTCTTGAACCTGGAGATTTGGTTTGGTTGCATTTGCGAAAGGATAGGTTTCTGAATTAAGAAAATCTAAATTGATGCCTAGAGCGGATGGTCCTTTTAAAGTGATGCAACGAATAAATGAGAATGCATATAAGCTTGATCTTCCTGCAGATTTTGGGGTTAGTCCCACATTTAACATTGCAGATTTGAAGCCTTATTTGGGTGAGGAAGATGAGCTTGAGTCGAGGACGACTCAAATTCAAGAAAGGGAGGATGATGAGGACATCAACACCGATCATACATCCACGTCGTCCACGCCGACACCTGCTGGTCCTATTACCCGTGCTCGTGCTCGAACACTTAATCATCAAGTGAGTTCCTTCTTGAGCTCTTGTCCATCCTGTTTAGATCTTGGAGACACGTGCACTCTTGTTTTGATTAGGAATCAAGGAGAAGACCAAAAAGGAAAAGGACTCGAGTAGGCTGGATTCGGACTGCAGCACACCTCCAACTTGCGACGGTCGCCACGGTTACATACGGAGTCGGATTGGGGTGATTCTGGACTTGTTGGAAAGCTAATAAAGTCTACTTTCATACGGATCTGACCTCATACTCATACCTGCTCAGAAACGGCGTCAACAGTCCAAAAATCACTGAGAGGTCTATTCTGTCCAGGGTGCTGCGCCACCTTAAGTTAGCCCAATGGGCTTGTATCATTTAGAGTCCAGAGGGACGCGTCCTAGGGTTGGAGCACGACCCAAACTCTCTTGTGGTCGTCCTCCACACGTCATATACCCCTTAGCCGCCACCAGGAACACTTGGGTTTTGTTTAGATCAAGTTTAGCCTTTGCTACTTGCTTTGGTAGCCAAGCGTGTTGATCCACCGCCTGCCTCTCCTTGTCTTCGGAACCCCACTCATCATAAGATTCAGTCTGAGGCTTTCAATTTCATCTTGCAAATTCAGTGCTTGTTTCCTTGTTCTTGCTAGTTCTTCGATTGCTTGCAGGACGGGAGCCCTAGTGGCTGGTTGTCGCGCTCCACAAGATCGTGACGGCCTTTGGAGGTGGTGTATCGGTTGCTAAGGCGCGGTCTTGGAAGGCTGTAGTCGGGCCGTGAACGTCATCTCCATCCACCAAATCGAGTGATCTCACGCCTCTCATCGAAAGATCGTCCATAAACCCTAGCGGGTTCATATCAGAGATAGTGCTAATCTTGACGCAAGATAGGTGCTGGGTTTGTGCCGAACATACCATAGGCTCGGAAATCGTTTTGGATGCACCCGATGGAACTGCTAGGTGACGTGGGTCATGTGGAACCTCATTTTGATCCGTTTGGACATAGTGTTAGTATTGGCGCAAGATAGGTGCACGGTTTCCCCGAAGGTACCATAAGCTCGAAAATCATTTTGGATAAACCCGATGGGACTCCTAGGTGACGTGGGTCATGTGGAACCTCGTTTCGATCCGTTTGGAGATAGTGTTAGTGTTGGTGCAAGATAGTTGCACGGTTTGCATCGAATGTACCATAGGCTCGGAAATAGTTTTGGATGCACCAGATGGAACTCCTTGGGGACGTGGGTCATGTGGATCCTAGTTTCAATCCGTTTGGAGATAGTATTAGTGTTGGTGCGAGATAGATGCACGGTTTGCGCCAGATGTACCATAGGCTCAAAAATCGTTTTGTACGCACTAAGTGGTACTCCTAGGTGACGAGGCTCAAATGGAAGCTCGTTTCGGTCTGTTTGGAGATAGTGCTAACGTTGACGCAAGATAGATGCACGGTTTGCGCCGAACGTAACATAGGCTCAGAAATCGTTTTGGATGCACCCGATGGAACACCTAGGTGACGTGGGTCATGTGGTACCTCGTTTCGATCCGTTTGGAGATAGTGTTAGTGTTGGTGCAAGATAGGTGCATGGTTTGCGCCGAATATACCATAGGCTCAAAAATCGTTTTGGACGCACCCGATGGAACTCCTTGGTGACGTGGGTCATGTGGAACCTCGTTTCGATCCGTTTGGAGATAGTGTTAGTGTTGGTGCAAGATAGTTGCACGGTTTGCACCGAATGTACCATAGGCTCGGAAATAGTTTTGGATGCACGAGATGGAACTCCTTGGTGACGTGGGTCATGTGGAACCTTGTTTCAATCCGTTTGGAGATTGTGTTAGTGTTGGTGCAAGATAGGTGCATGGTTTGCGCCAGACGTACCATATGCTCAAAAATCGTTTGGGACGCACCCAGCGGTACTCCTAGGTGACGAGGGTAAAATGGAAGCTCGTTTCGGTCCGTTTGGAGATAGTGCTAACGTTGACGCAAGATAGATGCACGGTTTGCGGTGAACGTACCATAGGCTCGAAAATCATTTTGGACGCACTTGATGGAACTCCTAGGTGACGAGGGTCAAGTGGAAGCTCGTTTCGGTTCATTTGGAGATATTGCCAATATTAATGCAAGATAGGTGCAAGGTTTGCGCCGAATGTACCATAGGCTCGAAATTGTTTTGGACCTTTTGATGCAACTCCTAGGTGACGTGGGTCTTGTGGAATCATGTTTCAGTCCATTTGGAGATAGTGTTAGTGTCGGTGCAAGATACGTGCACGGTTTGCGCCACACGTACCGTTGGCTCAAAAATTGTTTTAGACGCAGCCAATGGTACTCCAAGGTGATGAGGCTCATGTGGAATATCTCATTTCAGTCATTTTGGAGATAGTGCTAATCTTGACGCAAGATAGGTGCTGGGTTTGTGCCGAACATACCATAGGCTCGGAAATCGTTTTGGATGCACCCGATGGAACTGCTAGGTGACGTGGGTCATGTGGAACCTCATTTTGATCCGTTTGGACATAGTGTTAGTATTGGCGCAAGATAGGTGCACGGTTTCCCCGAAGGTACCATAGGCTCGAAAATCATTTTGGATAAACCCGATGGGACTCCTAGGTGACGTGGGTCATGTGGAACCTCGTTTCGATCCGTTTGGAGATAGTGTTAGTGTTGGTGCAAGATAGTTGCACGGTTTGCATCGAATGTACCATAGGCTCGGAAATAGTTTTGGATGCACCAGATGGAACTCCTTGGGGACGTGGGTCATGTGGATCCTAGTTTCAATCCGTTTGGAGATAGTATTAGTGTTGGTGCGAGATAGATGCACGGTTTGCGCCAGATGTACCATAGGCTCAAAAATCGTTTTGGACGCACTAAGTGGTACTCCTAGGTGACGAGGCTCAAATGGAAGCTCGTTTCGGTCTGTTTGGAGATAGTGCTAACGTTGACGCAAGATAGATGCACGGTTTGCGCCGAACGTAACATAGGCTCAGAAATCGTTTTGGATGCACCCGATGGAACACCTAGGTGACGTGGGTCATGTGGTACCTCGTTTCGATCCGTTTGGAGATAGTGTTAGTGTTGGTGCAAGATAGGTGCATGGTTTGCGCCGAATATACCATAGGCTCAAAAATCGTTTTGGACGCACCCGATGGAACTCCAAGGTGACGTGGGTCTTGTGGAATCTCGTTTCGGACCATTTGGAGATAGTGTTAGTGTCGGGGCAAGATCCGTGCACGGTTTGCGCCACACATACCATTGGCTCATAAATCGTTTTTGACGCAGCCGATGGTACTCCTAGGTGATGAGGCTCATGTAGAATATCTCATTTCAGTCAATTTGGAGATATTCCTAATCTTGACGCAACATAGGTGCATGGTTTGCGCCAAATGTACCATAGGCTCAGAAATTGTTTTGGATGCACCCGATGGAACTCCTAGGTGACGTGGGTCATGTGGAACCTTGTTTCGATCCGTTTGGAGATAGTGTTAGTGTTGGTGCAAGATAGGTGCACGGTTTGCGCCAGATGTACCATAGGCTCAAAAATCGTTTTGGACGCACCCGGTGGTACTCCTAGGTGATGAGGGTCAAGTGCAAGCTCGTTTCGGTCCGTTTGGAGATAGTGCTAGTGTTGGTGCAAGATAGGTGCACGGTTTGCGGCGAACATACCATAGGTTCAAAAATCATTTTGGACGCACCCAGCGGTACTCCTAGGTGACGAGGGTCAAGTGGAAGCTCGTTTCGGTCCGTTTGGAGGTAGTGCTAACGTTGACGCAAGATATATGCACGGTTTGCGGCAAACATACCATAGGGTCAGAAATCAATTTGGAGGCACCCAATGGAACTCCTAGGTGACGAGGGTCAAGTGGAAGCTCGTTTCGGTCCATTTGGAGATAGTGTTAGTGTTGGTGCAAGATAGTTGCACGGATTGCCCCGAACGTACCGTAGGCTCAGAAATCATTTTGGATAAGCCCGATGGAACTCCTAGGTGACGTGGGTCATGTGGAACCTCGTTTCGATCCTTTTGGAGATAGTGTTAGTGTTGGTGCAAGATAGTTGCACGGTTTGCAACGAATGTACCATAGGCTCGGAAATAGTTTTGGATGCACGAGATGGAACTCCTTGGTGACGTGGGTCATGTGGAACCTTATTTCAATCCGTTTGGAGATTGTGTTAGTGTTGGTGCAAGATAGGTGCACGGTTTGCGCCAGATGTACCATAGGCTCAAAAATCGTTTTGGACGCACCCAGCGGTACTCCTAGGTGACGAGGGTCAAATGGAAACTCGCTTCGGTCCGTTTGGAGATAGTGCTAACATTGACGCAAGATAGATGCACGGTTTGCAGTGAACGTACCATAGGCTCAGAATTCGTTTTGGACTTACTTGATGGAACTCTAAGGTGACGAGGGTCATGTGGAACCTTGTTTTGATCCGTTTGGAGATATTGCCAATCTTAATGCAAGATAGGTGCAATGTTTGCGCCGAACGTACCATAGGCTCAGAAATTGTGTTGGACGCACCCGATGCAACTCCTAGGTGACGGTGTCGGTGCAAGATCCGTGCACGGTTTGCGCCACACGTACCATTGGCTCATAAATCGTTTTGGACGCAGCCGATGGTACTCCTAGGAGATGAGGCTCATGTGGAATATCTCATTTCAGTCAATTTGGAGATAGTGCTAATCTTGACGCAACATAGCTGCCCGGTTTGCGCCGAACGTACCATAGTCTCGGAAATCGTTTTGGATGCACCCGATGGAACTGCTAGGTAATGTGGAACCTCGTTTCGATCCGTTTGGAGATAGTGTTAGTGTTGGTGCAAGATAGGTGCACGGTTTGCGCCGAACGTACCATAGGCTCGGAAATCATTTTGGATGCAACCGATGGAACTCCTAGTTGACGTGGGTCATGTGGAACCTCGTTTAGATCTGTTTGGAGGTAGTGTTAGTGTTGATGCAAGATAGGTGCACGGTTTGCGCCAAACGTACCATAGGCTTAGAAATTGTTTTGGATGCACCCGATGGAACTCCTAGGTGACGTGGGTCATGTGGAATATCTCATTTCAGTCAATTTGGAGATAGTGCTAATCTTGATGCAAGATAGGTGCCCGGTTTGTGCCGAACGTACCATAGGCTCAAAAATCGTTTTGGATGCACCCGATGGAACACCTAGGTGACGTGGGTCATCTGGAACCTTGTTTTGATCCGTTTGGAGATAGTGTTAGTGTTGGTGCAAGATAGGTGCACGGTTTGCGGCAGACGTACCATAGGCTCAAAAATCGTTTTGGACGCACCCGGTGGTACTCCTAGGTGATAAAGGTCAAGTGGAAGCTCGTTTCGGTCCGTTTGGAGATTGTGCTAGTGTTGGTGCAAGATAGGTGCACGGTTTGCGGCGAACATACCATAGCCTCAAAAATCATTTTGGACGCTCCCAGCGGTACTCCTAGGTGACGAGGGTCAAGTGGAAGCTCGTTTCGGTCCGTTTGGAGGTAGTGCTAACGTTGACGCAAGATAGATGCACGGTTTGCGGCGAACGTACCATAGGGTCAAAAATCAATTTGGAGGCACCCAATGGAACTTCTAGGTGACGAGGGTCAAGTGGAAGCTCATTTCGGTCCATTTGGAGATAGTGTTAGTGTTGGTGCAAGATAGTGGCACGCATTGCCCCGAACGTACCATAGGCTCAGAAATCATTTTGGATAAAGCCGATGGAACTCCTAGGTGACGTGGGTCACGTGGAACCTCGTTTCGATCCGTTTGGAGATAGTGTTAGTGTTGGTGCAAGATAGTTGCACGGTTTGCGCCGAATGTACCATAGGCTCAGAAATAGTTTTGGATGCACGAGATGGAACTCCTTGGTGACGTGGGTCTTGTGGAACCTTGTTTCAATCCGTTTGGAGATTGTGTTAGTGTTGGTGCAAGATAGGTGCACGGTTTGCGCCAGACGTACCATAAGCTCAAAAATCGTTTTGGACGCACCCAGCGGTACTCCTAGGTGACGAGGGTCAAATGGAAGCTCGTTTTGGTCCGTTTGTAGATAGTGCTAACATTGACGCAAGATAGATGCACGGTTTGCGGTGAACGTACCATAGGCTCGAAAATCATTTTGGACGCACTTGATGGAACTCCTAGGTGACGAGGGTCACGTGGAAGCTCGTTTCGGTTCATTTGGAGATATTGCCAATCTTAACGCAAGATAGGTGCAAGGTTTGCGCCGAACGTAACATAGGCTCAGAAATTGTTTTGGACGCACCTGATGCAACTCCTAGGTGACGTGGGTCTTGTGGAATCATGTTTCAGTCCATTTGGAGACAGTGTTAGTGTCGGTGCAACATACATGCATAGTTTGCGCCACACGTACCGTTGGCTCAAAAATTGTTTTGGACGCAGCCGATGGAACTCCAAGGTGATGAGGCTCATGTGGAATATCTCATTTTAGTCCATTTGGAGATAGTGCTAATCTTGACGCAAGATAGGTGCCGGGTTTGTGCCGAACATACCATAGGCTCAGAAATCGTTTTGGATGCACCCGATGGAGCTGCTAGGTGACGTGGGTCATGTGGAACCTCATTTTGATCCGTTTGGAGATAGTGTTAGTACTGGCGCAAGATAGGTGCACGGTTTGCCCCGAAGGTACCATAGGCTCGGAAATCATTTTGGATAAACCCGATGGGACTCCTAGGTGACGTGGGTCATGTGGAACCTCGTTTCCATCCGTTTGGAGATAGTGTTAGTGTGGTGCAAGATAGTTGCACGGTTTGCACCGAATGTACCATAGGCTCGGAAATAGTTTTGGATGCACCAGATGGAACTGCTTGGGGACGTGAGTCATGTGGATCCTAGTTTTAATCTGTTTGGAGATAGTGTTAGTGTTGGTGCAAGATAGGTGCACGGTTTGCGCCAGATGTACCATAGGCTCAAAAATCGTTTTGGACGCACCCAGCGGTACTCCTAGGTGACGAGGGTCAAATGGAAGCTCGTTTCGGTCCGTTTGGAGATAGTGCTAACGTTGACGCAAGATAGATGCACGGTTTGCGCCGAACATAACATAGGCTCAGAAATCATTTTGGATGCACCCGATGGAACACCTAGGTGACGTGGGTCATGTGGTACCTCGTCTCGATCCGTTTGGAGATAGTGTTAGTGTTGGTGCAAGATAGGTGCACGGTTTGCGCCGAATGTACCATAGGCTCAAAAATCGTTTTGGACGCACCCGATGGAACTCCTAGGTGACGTGGGTCTTGTGGAATCTCATTTCGGTCCATTTGCAGACAATGTTAGTGTCGGGGCAAGATCCGTGCACGGTTTGCGCCACACATACCATTGGCTCATAAATCGTTTTGGACGCAGCCGATGGTACTCCTAGGTGATGGGCTCATGTAGAATATCTCATTTCAGTCAATTTGGAGATATTGCTAATCTTGACGCAACATAGGTGCCCGGTTTGTGCCGAACATTCCATAGTCTCGGAAATCGTTTTGGATGCACTCGATGGACCTGCTAGGTAACGTGGGTCATGTGGAACCTCGTTTTGATCCGTTTGGAGATAGTGTTAGTGTTGGTGCAAGATAGGTGCACGGTTTACGCCGAACGTACCATAGGCTCAGAAATCATTTTGGATGCACCCGATGGAACTCCTAGGTGATGTGCGTCATGTGGAATCTCGTTTAGATCTGTGTGGAGGTAGTGTTAGTGTCGGTGCAAGATCCGTGCACGGTTTGCGCCACACGTACCGTTGGCTTAGAAATTGTTTTGGACGCAGCCGATGGTACTCCTAGGTGATGAGGCTCATGTGGAATATCTCATTTCAGTCAATTTGGAGATAGTAATAATGTTGACGCAAGATAGGTGCCCGGTTTGTGCCGAACGTACCATAGGCTCGGAAATCGTTTTGGATGCACCCGATGGAACTGCTAGGTGACGTGGATCATGTGGAAGCTCGTTTTGATCCGTTTGGAGATAGTGTTAGTATTGGCGCAAGATAGGTGCACGGTTTGCCCCGAAGAGACCATAGGCTCGGAAATCATTTTTGATAAACCCGATGGAACTCCTGGGTGACGTGGGTCATGTGGAACCTTGTTTCGATCTGTTTGGGGATAGTGTTAGTGTTGGTGCAAGATAGTTGCATGGATTGCACTGAATGTACCATAGGCTTGGAAATAGTTTTGGATGCACCAGATGGAACTCCTTGGTGATGGGCCATGTGGAACCTAGTTTCAATCCGTTTGGAGATAGTGTTAGTGTTGGTTCAAGATAGGTGCACGGTTTGCGGCAGACGTACCATGGGCTCAAAAATCGTTTTGGACGCACCCAGCAGTACTCCTAGGTGACGAGGGTCAAATGGAAGCTCGTTTCGGTCCATTTGGAGATAGTGCTAATGTTGACGCAAGATAGATGCTCGGTTTGCGGCGAACGTACCATAGGCTCGGAAATCATTTTGGACGCACTTGATGGAACTCCTAGGTGACGAGGGTCATGTGGAACCTCGTTTCGATCCGTTTGGAGACATTGTTAGTGTTGGTGCAAGATAGGTGCACGGTTTGCGCCGAACGTAACCTAGGGTCAAAAATCGTTTTGGACGCACCCGATGGAACTCCTAGGTGACGTGGGTCTTGTGGAATCTCGTTTCGGTCCATTTGGAGACAGTGTTTGTGTCGGTGCAAGATCCGTGCAAGGTTTGCGCCACACGTACCGTTGGCTTAGAAATGGTTTTGGACGCAGCCGATGGTACTCCTAGGTGATGAGGCTCATGTGGAATAAATCATTTCAGTCAATTTGGAGATAGTGCTAATCTTGACGCAAGATAGGTGCCCGGTTTGTGCCGAACGTACCATGGGCTCGGAAATCGTTTTGGATGCACCCGATGGAACTGCGAGGTGACGTGGGTCATGTGGAGCCTCGTTTTGATCCGTTTGGAGATAGTGTTAGTATTGGCGCAACATAGGTGCATGGTTTGCCCCGAAGGTACCATAGGCTCGGAAATCATTTTGGATAAACCCGATGGAACTCCTAGGTGACGTGGGTCATGTGGAACCTCGTTTCGATCTGTTTGGAGATAGTGTTAGTGTTGGTGCAAGATAGTTGCATGGTTTGCACTGAATGTACCATGGGCTTGGAAATAATTTTGGATGCACCAGATGGAACTCCTTGGTGATGGGCCATGTGGAACCTAGTTTCAATCCGTTCAGAGATAGTGTTAGTGTTGGTGCAAGATAGGTGCACGGTTTGCGCCAGACGTACCATGGGCTCAAAAATCATTATGGACGCACCCAGCGGTACTCCTAGGTGATGAGGGTCAAATGGAAGCTCGTTTCGGTCCATTTGGAGATAGTGCTAACGTTGACGCAAGATAGATGCTCGGTTTGCGATGAACGTACCATAGGCTTGTAAATCATTTTGGACGCACTTGATGGAACTCCTAGGTGACGAGGGTCATGTGGAACCTTGTTTCGATCCGTTTGGAGATAGTGTTAGTGTTGGTGCAAGATAGGTGCACGGTTTGCGCCGAACGTACCATAGGCTCAAAAATCGTTTTGGACGCACTCGATGGAACTCCTAGGTGACGTGGGTCTTGTGGAATCTCGTTTCGGTCCATTTGGAGACAGTGTTAGTGTCGGTGCAAGATCCGTGCACGGTTTGCGCCACACGTACCGTTGGCCTAGAAATTGTTTTGGACGCAGCCGATGGTACTCCTAGGTGATGAGGCTCATGTGGAATATCTCATTTCAGTCAATTTGGAGATAGTGCTAATCTTGACGCAAGATAGGTGCCCGGTTTGTGCCGAACGTACCATAGGCTCGGAAATTGTTTTGGATGCACCCGATGGAACTGCGAGGTGACGTGGGTCATGTGGAGCCTCGTTTTGATCCGTTTGGAGATAGTGTTAGTATTGGCGCAAGATAGGTGCATGGTTTGCCCCGAAGGTACCATAGGCTCGGAAATCATTTTGGATAAACCCGATGGAACTCCTAGGAGACGTGGGTCATGTGGAACCTCGTTTCGATCTGTTTGGAGATAGTGTTAGTGTTGGTGCAAGATAGTTGCATGGTTTGCACTGAATGTACCATAGGCTTGGAAATAGTTTTGGATGCACCAGATGGAACTCCTTGGTGATGGGCCATGTGGAACCTAGTTTCAATCCGTTCAGAGATAGTGTTAGTGTTGGTGCAAGATAGGTGCACAGTTTGCGCCAGACGTACCATGGGCTCAAAAATCATTTTGGACGCACCCAGCGGTACTCCTAGGTGATGAGGGTCAAATGGAAGCTCGTTTCGGTCCATTTGGAGATAGTGCTAACATTGACGCAAGATAGATGCTCGGTTTGCGATGAACGTACCATAGGCTCGGAAATCATTTTGGACGCACTTGATGGAACTCCTAGGTGACGAGGGTCATGTGGAACCTTGTTTCGATCCGTTTGGAGATAGTGTTAGTGTTGGTGCAAGATAGGTGCACGGTTTGCGCCGAACGTACCATAGGCTCAAAAATCGTTTTGGACGCACTCGATGGAACTCCTAGGTGATGTGGGTCTTGTGGAATCTCGTTTCGGTCCATTTGGAGACAGTGTTAGTGTCGGTGCAAGATCCGTGCACGGTTTGCGCCACACGTACCATTGGCTCATAAATCGTTTTGGACACAGCCGATGGTACTCCTAGGAGATGAGGCTCATGTGGAATATCTCATTTCAGTCAATTTGGAGATATTGGTAATCTTGACGCAACATAGGTGCCCGGTTGGGGCCGAACGTACCATAGTCTCGGAAATCGTTTTGGATGCACCCGATGGAACTGCTAGGTAACGTGGGTCATGTGGAACCTCGTTTTGATCCGTTTGGAGATAGTGTTAGTGTTGGTGCAAGATAGGTGCACGGTTTGCACCGAACGTACCATAGTCTCAGAAATCGTTTTGGATGCACCTGATGGAACTGCTAGGTAAGGTGGGTCATGTGGAACCTCGTTTTGATCCGTTTGGAGATAGTGTTAGTGTTGGTGCAAGATAGGTGCACGGTTTGCGCCGAACGTACCATAGGCTCGGAAATCATTTTGGATGCACCCGATGGAACTCCTAGGTGACGTGGGTCATGTGGAACCTCGTTTAGATCTCTTTGGAGGTAGTGTTAGTGTTGGTGCAAGATAGGTGCACGGTTTGTGCCAAATGTACCATAGGCTCACAAATTGTTTTGGATGCACCCGATGGAACTCCTAGGTGACGTCGGTGATGTGGAATATCTCATTTCAGTCAATTTGGAGATAGTGCTAATCTTGACGCAAGATAGGTGCACGGTTTGCGCCACACGTACCATTGGCTCATAAATCGTTTTGGACATAGCCGATGGTACTCCTAGGTGATGAGGCTCATGTAGAATATCTCATTTCAGTCAATTTGGAGATATTGCTAATCTTGACGCAACATAGGTGCTCGGTTTGTGCCGAACGTTCCATAGTCTCGGAAATCGTTTTGGATGCACCCGATGGAACTGCTAGGTAACGTGGGTCATGTGGCACCTCGTTTTGATCCGTTTGGAGATAGTGTTAGTGTTGGTGCAAGATAGGTGCACGGTTTGCGCCGAACGTACCATAGTCTCAGAAATCATTTTGGATGCACCCGATGGAACTCCTAGGTGACGTGGGTCGTGTGGAATCTCGTTTAGATCTCGTTTGGAGGTAGTGTTAGTGTTGGTGCAAGATCCAGGTATGCGGTTTTGCGCCCACACGTACCGTTGGCTAGAAATTGTTTTGGGACGCAACCGATGGTACTCCTAGGTGATGAGGCTCATGTGGAATATCTCATTTCGGTCCAATTTGGAGATAGTGCTAATCTTGACGCAAGATAGGTGGTGCCGGTTTGTGCGCGAACGTACCATAGGCTCGGAAATCGTTTTGGATGCACCCGATGGAACTGCGAGGTGACGTGGGTCATGTGGAACCTCGTTTTGATCCGTTTGGAGATAGTGTTAGTATTGGCGCAAGATAGGTGCACGGTTTGCCCCGAAGGTACCATAGGCTCGGAAATCATTTTGGATAAACCCGATGGAACTCCTAGGTGACGTGGGTCATGTGGAACCTCGTTTCGATCTGTTTGGAGATAGTGTTAGTGTTGGTGCAAGATAGTTGCACGGTTTGCACTAAATGTACCATAGGCTTGGAAATAGTTTTGGATGCACCAGATGGAACTCCTTGGTGACGTGGGTCATGTGGAACCTAGTTTCAATCCGTTTGGAGATAGTGTTAGTGTTGGTGCAAGATAGGTGGACGGTTTGCGCCAGACGTTCCAAAGGCTCAAAAATCATTTTGGACGCACCCAGCGGTACACCTAGGTGACGAGGCTCAAATGGAAGCTCGTTTCGGTCCGTTTGGAGATAGTGCTAACGTTGACGCAAGATAGATGCACGGTTTGCGCCGAACGTAACAGAGGCTCAGAATTTGTTTTGGATGCACCCGATGGAACACCTAGGTGACATGGGTCATGTGGAACCTTGTTTTGATCCGTTTGGAGATAGTGTTAGTGTTGGTGCAAGATAGTTGCACGGTTTGCACCGAATGTACCATAGGCTCGGAAATAGTTTTGGATGCACCAGATGGAACTGCTTGGGGACGTGAGTCATGTGGATCCTAGTTTTAATCTGTTTGGAGATAGTGTTAGTGTTGGTGCAAGATAGGTGCACGGTTTGCGCCAGATGTACCATAGGCTCTAAAATCGTTTTGGACGCACCCGGTGGTACTCCTAGGTGATGAGGGTCAAGTGGAATCTCGATTCGGTCCGTTTGGAGATAGTGCTAGTGTTGGTGCAAGATAGGTGCACGGTTTGCGGCGAACATACCATAGGCTCAAAAATCATTTTGGACGCACCCGGCGGTACTCCTAGGTGAGGAGGGTCAAGTGGAAGCTCGTTTTGGTCTGTTTGGAGGTAGTGCTAACGTTGACGCAAGATAGATGCACGGTTTGCGGTGAACGTACCATAGGGTCAGAAACAAATTTGGAGGCACCCAATGGAACTCCTAGGTGACGAGGGCAAGTGGAAGCTCGTTTCGGTCCATTTGGAGATAGTGTTAGTGTTGGTGCAAGATAGGTGCACGGTTTGCGCCGAACGTACCATAGGCTCAGAAATCATTTTGGATGCACCCAATGGAACTCCTAGGTGACGTGGGTCATGTGGAACCTCGTTTTGATCTGCTTGGAGATTGTGTTAGTGTCGGTGCAAGATCCGTGCACGGTTTGCACCAAACGTACCATAGGCTCGGAAAATCATTTTGGACACAATGATGGTTCTCCTACGCGTCGAGGCTCAAGTGGATGCTCGTTTCGGTCTGTTTGGAGATGGTGCTAAGCTTGACACAAGATAGGTGCACGGTATGCGCCGAACGTACCATAGGCTCGGAAATCATTTTGGATGCACCCGATGGAACTCCTAGGTGACGTGGGTCATGTGGAACCTCGTTTCAATCCGTTTGGAGATAGTGTTAGTGTTGATGCAAGCTAGGTGCACGGTTTGCGCCAGACGTACCATAGGCTTAAAAATGTTTCAGACGCAGCCGGCGCTACTCCTAGGTGACGAGGGTCAAGTGGAAGCTCATTTCGGTCCGTTTGGAGATAGTGCTAACCTTGACGCAAGATAGGTGCACGGTTTGCGGCGAACGTACCATAGGCTCAGGAATCATTTTGGACACACCCGATGGAACTCCTAGGAGACAAGGGTCATGTCGAATCTCGTTACGGTCCGTTTGGGGATGGTGTGCAAGATAGCTGCACAGTTTGTGCCAAGTTGACCTTAGGCTCATAAATTGTTTTGGACGCACCCGATGCTACTCCTAGGTGACGAGGCTCATGTGGAAGCTCGTTTTGGTCAATTTGTAGATAATGCCAATCTTAACGCAAGATAGTTGCACGGTTTGGGCCGAACGTACCATAGGCTCAGAAATTATTTTGGACGCACCCGATGGAACTTCTAGGTGACATGGGTCTTGTGGAATCTCATTTCGGTCTATTTGGAGACAGTGTTAGTGTCGGTGCAAGAAAGGTGCATGGTTTATGCCAAACGTACCATAGGCTTAGAAAATCATTTTGGACACAATGATGGTTCTCCTACGCGTCGAGGCTCAAGTGGATGCTCGTTTCGGTCTATTTGGAGATGGTGCTAAGCTTGACACAAGATAGGGGCACGGTTTGCGCCGAACGTACCATAGGCTCGCCAATCATTTTGGACGCACCCGATGGAACTCCTAGGTGACGTGGGTCATGTGGAACCTCGTTTCGATCCGTTTGGAGATAGTGTTAGTGTTGGTGCAAGATAGGTGCACGGTTCGCGCCGAACGTACCATAGGCTCAGAAATCGTTTTGGATGCACCCGATGGAACTCCTAGGTGACGTGGGTCATGTGGAACCTCGTTTCGATCCGTTTGGAGATAGTGTTATTGTTGGTGCAAGATAGGTGCACGGTTTGCGCCAAACATACATTAGGCTCAGAAATCGTTTTGGATGCACCCGATGGAATTCCTAGGTGACGTGGGTCATGTGGAACCTCGTTTCGATCCATTTGGAGATAGTGTTAGTGTTGGTGCAACATAGGTGCACGGTTTGCGCCGAACATACCATAGGCTCAAAAATCATTTTGGATGCACCCGATGAAACTCCTTGGTGACGTGGGTCATGTGGAACCTCGTTTCGATCCGTTTGGAGATAGTGATAGTGTTGGTGCAAGATAGGTGCACGGTTTGCGCCAGACGTACCATAGGCTTAAAAATGTTTCAGACGCAGCCGGCGCTACTCCTAGGTGACGAGGGTCAAGTGGAAGCTCATTTCGGTCCGTTTGGAGATAGTGCTAACCTTGACGCAAGATAGGTGCACGGTTTGCGGCGAACGTACCATAGGCTCAGGAATCATTTTGGACACACCCGATGGAACTCCTAGGAGACATGGGTCATGTCGAATCTCGTTACGGTCCATTTGGGGATGGTGTGCAAGATAGCTGCACGGTTTGTGCTAAATTGACCTTAGGCTCAGAAATTGTTTTGGACGCACCCGATGCTACTCCTAGGTGACGAGGCTCATGTGGAAGCTCGTTTTGGTCAATTTGTAGATAATGCCAATCTTAACGCAAGATAGTTGCACGGTTTGGGCCGAACGTACCATAGGCTCAGAAATTATTTTGGACGCACCCGATGGAACTTCTACGTGACATGGGTCTTTGGGAACGTCATTTCGGTCCGTTTGGTGACAGTGTTAGTGTCGGCGCAAGATAGGTGCACGGTTTGCGCCAAACGTACCATAGGCTTAAAAAATCGTTTTGGACACAATGATGGTTCTCCTACGCGTCGAGGCTCAAGTGGATGCTCGTTTCGGTCTGTTTGGAGATGGTGCTAAGCTTGACACAAGATAGGTGCACGGTATGCGCCGAACGTACCATAGGCTCGGAAATCATTTTGGATGCACCCGATGGAACTCCTAGGTGACGTGGGTCATGTGGAAACTCGTTTCGATCTGTTTGGAGGTAGTGTTAGTGTTGGTGCAAGATAGGTGCACGGTTTGCACCGAACGTACCATAGGCTCAGAAATCATTTTGGATGCACCCGATGGAACTCCTAGGTGACGTGGGTCATGTGGAACCTTGTTTCGATCCATTTGGAGATAGTGTTAGTGTTGGTGCAACATAGGTGCACGGTTTGCGTCGAACGTACCATAGGCTCGGAAATCATTTTGGATGCACCCGATGGAACTCCTTGGTGACGTGGGTCATGTGGAACCTTGTTTCGATCCGTTTGGAGATAGTGTTAGTGTTGGTGCAAGATAGGTGCACGGTTTGCGCCAAACGTACATTAGGCTCAGAAATCATTTTGGATGCACCCGATGGAACTCCTAGGTGACGTTGGTCATGTGGAACCTCGTTTCGATCCATTTGGAGATAGTGTTAGTGTTGGTGCAACATAGGTGCACGGTTTGCGCCAAACGTACCATAGGCTTACAAAATCGTTTTGGACACAATGATGGTTCTCCTACGCGTCGAGGCTCAAGTTGATGCACGTTTCGGTCTATTTGGAGATGGTGCTAAGCTTGACACAAGATAGGTGCACGGTTTGCGCCGAACATACTATAGGCTCGGAAATCATTTTGGATGCACCCGATGGAACTCCTAGGTGACGTGGGTCATGTGAAACCTCGTTTCGATCCGTTTGGAGATTGTGTTAGTGTTGGTGCAAGATGGGTGCACGGTTTGCGCCGAACGTACCATATGCTCAGAAATCGTTTTTGGATGCACCCGATGGAACTCCTAGGTGACGTGGGCCATCTGGAACCTCGTTTCGATCCGTTTGGAAATAGTGTTAGTGTTGGTGCAAGATAGTTGCACAGTTTGCGCCAAACATACATTAGGCTCAGAAATCGTTTTGGATGCACCCGATGGAATTCCTAGGTGACGTGGGTCATGTGGAACCTCGTTTCAATCCATTTGGAGATAGTGTTAGTGTTGGTGCAACATAGGTGCACGGTTTGCGCCGAACATACCATAGGCTCGAGAAATCGTTTTGGATGCACCCGATGAAACTCCTAGGTGGCGTGGGTCATGTGGATCC